>CACKRE030005011.1:150711-169037 GCA_902602495.3 Ectocarpus sp. CCAP 1310/34 | reverse complement strand
CCCCCCCCCCCCACAAATTTGTTTTGACTCCACCTGTTCCTTTGCTCGCCTTCGTGGCGTCCTTCTCCTGCTGTACGCTTCCGATCCCCAAGTCTACAAATCGATCGTCTGCAAGCACGACACGATCAACCTGAGATGCTAAATCTCCAAGAACAAAGCCAATCTCACCGCTTCTCAAGCTGCATCTGAGCGACGTGATCGCCCCCCAAACCGAGCGCCGCATATCGTTTGCTCCGTCTCGCAAGTGCCCGGCTACGCCTCCCTCCGCCCAAGGACCCTCCCTCTGCTGCCGTTGATCCCTTTTCGGAAAAAAAACACCGAAGGGCCGAAACACGGGGAAGCCAGGTTCTCTCTAGGGCGCCCTCTGCCCCAAAAACCAACATCAAACGGGTCAATGGTGGAACGAATCGTGCATATGCAGACGTCAAGTCTTTGGCCCGCGTTGCGCTACTGCAAACTGCCAACGGACCACATGAAAACGGCCACTACTGCAGACGGAACCGGACGGACAAATTATCGACCCACCACGCCGCTATATACACGCACAACAACAAACTACCACGTAGCATTGACCCGAAACCAAGAATCACGCGAGGAACATGGAAGGGGGAATTTTGCATACTCATCTATCTTGAGATGCGCAAGACGGGCAGGTGACTATTGACACTACCAAGAGCTGCTGCTGAAACGACCAAGCAAAAAAAACTCACCACATCGCCGTCGTCCGTTTCGGCAGAGCAAGCAAGGTCTCCCGCTTCGCTGTAGAGCTTGGATACCTCGTCGGAACCCACGCTCTCCGCGTCGCTCAGCCAATCTGCCTCGCTGTTATTGCCGCCGTCGCCGTCGCTATCACTGTCGCCGCTGTTTTCATCGTCATCATCACTACCCCTACCGCTGTCGCTACCGCTGTTATCGCTGCAGCTTGCTTTTCTTCGCCTTTGCTTGCCTGCGGCGGTTTCACCCTCGCTTTCGCTGCTGCTTCCCTGTGTGGGATATAGGGGAGGTACGATCATGAAGTCACTAAACGAGGGGAGAGACGATGACGCCGTCGCATATGTTAGCTAAACCACTAAAAACATGAGTGGTCTGGGACTCAAAGTTTTACGAACTGGCCAGTTACCTTCGCCTGCACCCCAAGCACATCGTGAACAGGTAATCTACAATCAAGCATAGCTTGCTTAGCTTATTACCTTGAAGCTCTCGTCGTCGTCTTCATCTGAATCGGTCGGCAGAACGTCTTGTTGACCGGCTGCACCGCCTTCCGCCCCCGTTTCCACCACCGGGAAAACATCTTTCCATGATGTGAACTTTTCCCCCTGCTCAAAATACGATGGGCCCGGTAGAGAAGCAAGTATACATGAGAGAAAAAAGGGAGCGAGGAAGCAAGGGTGGACAGGTGTCATGATAAGTAAACCGTAGCGGGGAGCACGCACAGTCACCTCGCGAAGAAGGCAGAAAGTCAAGAGTTGTCCTGGCAACCTTCTCGGGAATAGACATCGATTTCGATAACCCACCCGGGGTCTTCTCTTCTTCCACCATCTCCGGTCAACCGGCGAGAAGTTCCGGCCGTTTGCTGGCGCCAGCTACAGTATCACAGTACGCGCACCACAGGCACGGGACTTGCCAACTCTGACCATCCTATCCCGACTCTCACAAGTAAAAGGTGGATCCAGGACGTCCACTGTGTTTGGCGAACGTAAACGCGAGACTGAAAACACATTACCTGGAACTCATTCTCAAGCATCTCGAAGCAATCCGTGAGACACTCGCACTGCCAGCAAAACCAGTCCTCTTCCTCCTCGGGAAACACTTCGGGCTTGATGGGAGGCGATAGACAGTTTTGGTGGTACGCCCTGAAGCACCCGGCGTAGTCACAAAGCAAGATGTCGTCATGGTCATCCGAGTCTCCTTGGCCGCACCTGCCAGGGGTCCAGCACGCCGCGGGGGGTTGTGTAAGGGTAGAAGAGTAACGAACGGGGTCAAGGCGTTAGGTGATGGGCCAATCAGGGTCTGGAACTCTGTACGCCGTTTGGCGTGTAATCGATTTGATGGTACGCATAGCAACGTCGAGTTGCTCCTAATTGCTCCAGATGGGAAAATCGACCCAAAAGTAGCGGCAAGAAAAGAGGCTACTATCCGACTCTCTGGGACCCTTTTTTGCTTGAGTCCATCGTGGTTCACGACCTCAGCCGCTGCCGGTGCTCACAGCACAGACCTCGACTTGTCACGAAAACTAGAATGACACCTCAGAACAGCCACGTCCCATGTGTGCAAGCAGTCGAAGGTCCTCGATCTTGAGTTGAACAGGAGAAATGTTGTGGCATCGCAACTGATAATTGTCGGTGTGCCGTATTGGAAAAACTCCTGCTGGAGAAACGTTTGGGGATATGGCGCTCCTCGAATCGGTTGTGTGTGAGAACATGGCGCACGCCATGGCAGGTGCACAGTGATTTAAGACTTCAACGTACTTATTCCCGCAACCGGAAAAACAGGAACACGCAGGAGTAGGAGGTACGCAACATGTTACCCGGCGAAACGACGGCTCACTGCAAGTCTATCCAAGCACCACCATACAGGAAACGCGCACGAGCGAAGCTCACTTGGTACACATGATCTCGTCGACCTCGATGTTGCCCTCTCCGTCTTCCTGTATCGCTCCCCATCGCAGGCCACCGGGGTTCATCTCGGTGAGGCGCCGGGTTACTTCTCGCAGCTCCGCTTGTATCCCCCGAATTTTCTCTCTAGCCTGAATGACAAGCCAAACACATCGTCGAGCTAGGTGAAAAACAAACAACTATCACCAGGCTACCAACATCCACGGGTGGGTAAAAGCCTTGAACCACTTGACACTTCGTACGAGCATATCGCGAATTATTCAGGTTCTACGTGATTGTCCGAGACATTTGAAGATAGTCGCGACTGAAGTCATGGAGGGAAAAATCGTGCCACCAATATCGGCGGCAAAAATCCAGCAGCAACAACATGACTGCGACTGCGGTGGAAAGAAAGCGTTTGGATCTGAAACAACACCCAAACGCGCATACAGTGAGAATGCTTCCCCAAAGCACCGGGATGTCGCGAACCGCAGGCGAGCAGATCTTCCGCCTTGCCTACGTAAATCATGCAGAGCCCCCCATGCTTATTTTCTCGAAGATGGCATTTTTTCAGTGAGTTAACACAGCCAAGTACAAACCAGCAGACAAACTTCACAATACTAGAAGTTGTACAATATTTGAAGGGAATAGACACCATGATACAGAAAGGTCGGGGAGGGGGTAGAGGAAGCAAAGGCGAGGAGGGCTGCTGTTGTAGACTACAGACCAAAGTAAGAGAGCCACAAACCCGCAGCCGTCGAAATGGCGCCACACCCACCTTCTCGAGTTCGGCTGTGGGTTTCAGCTTCTCCCTGCCGCTGCTCTTCCATCCATCCTGCTGGTATACCTGTTGTGACCGGCAAAAAAGTGGCCCCAACAAACGTCAACGTTAGACGTGTCACCAGAATGCGAATTACCGTAGCGTTAGGCATTGCTCCTGTGGGGTGCTGGCGTGGGGAACGGGGAGCGACGGACCGACACAAACCACCCTCCTTCCTCAGAGTAGTCGTGCTCCTTGTAACACAGGACAAAAACAACAACAACAACAACAACACAAACACAAACAGAACAACATCCCACCACCACCACCACCACCACCACCACAAGTCATGGGAAACCATACATACTTTCGGGCTGAGTTACGGGTTGACGTGGCTTTTCGATATTGCCAGAAACAAGAAAAAATCATTACTCCTCCAACCATTGCCCACTACTGGTGCAGACTCGCTCAAATTCCAACACAGTTGTGTAGCTGTCTTTTCCAGCAATCGCCACCTGGAGGAAGTGGGTGTCTCTCCGCATCTTGTGCAGCAAAAGCTTGAACTTGGCGCGGATCCTATCCCATCGGTTTTCCCCATCACTGGCGTTTCGAGAACGCTTCCTGTAGGTGCGACACGGGTCATCGAACACGAGCAATACTTTGTTCGGGAAGGGTTCTGGTTCTTTGGCCACGAAGGGATGGGGAGAATTAGTTCCTAACTCACAAGCTCCCCACTCATAGCAGCGGGAGCGAGGTACAGCACCACGGGTATTATATACAAAATTACGTGCAAGAGTTCCGTGCCGTATCATCGGCGCATACGAAATCTAGACTACGCACTAGACGACCACAAAAACCTGGAACACTCGCCTGTGCACATCGCTCCCAGCCCCTTCAGCCGTGGGCGTGTCCTCGTCCGTCAAGAGGTCTTGGAAGCCGCTCCGTTTCTGCGCATCCTTGCGTGGCCTACCCCTTCCGTCATGCTTGCGCGGCCTACCGCCTTTCCGACCGCGCGGCTTCCCCGTGTCGGCTTCGGGTGTGAAAACTGCCCGCGATTTTACCGTCCTGTAACGGGTTGATCAGCCGTGACAGCGGGCGATTTTTGGTGTGGCTACAGAACAGCAGTATATCGGCAACTCATCTTCCCAGGGCGCCGCTGCAGATGTATATCAGGGTATCGCAAACCACCGCCCCAGAATAGCAAGGGTTCTACAAATCACCTAGTACTTGGTACAACTCACGCTCCCAGTAACATAGGATTCGGTAAAACGACAGCAGTACATGCCCGTGCACAGCGTGTACAAACAGCAAATGTACTGAGGTACCCTGTACGCGTATTACATATGTCGGCGAAAGTAGCCACCAGTGTTCACGGCGAGGTCAGCCCCACCTCTATCCGACATGTACACATTATTGTTTTGCGGGTGAAGAACTGGGTAGAAGCCTACATACAACAGTAGTTAGGGCACCGCACTCCACTGTTGTCGCCCGGGAACATGCCAACAGTTCGACTCCTCAGCTGCTGGACTTCGGTAACGAACGATAATGAGTTATAAGGTGCACATCAGGCGTTCACATCAGTCAGACCTCTCTACCGATCACACCTTCAGTCACACAGTCCTACCGGCCTACCAGAGTGGCAAACATTATTCCATGCATCTTTACCTCGTTCGTCTGCTCCTGACTTGCGGACAAGCACCGCCGGGAGCATCAGCAGCAGCATCGCTCCCGGCTTGAGAAGAGGGTTCGACATTGAGGGATGAAGCAGCCCGAGCAGGCACATCTCCGCTGGAGTACCCAGAATCCCGCGCATCGGACGAAGAAGGAGCAGAGCCTTCGTCATCTCCTCGCGGATCAGGCGGCAAGCGGAAGGGTATACCAAGGGACGACATCTGGTACGTCGGTCCAACGATCTCCCACACCAGTGGTGTCCGCCGTGCATGCGGCGTCAATGTATACTGGTAGTGGATAGTGGAGTGGCCGCAACGCAAATGTACTCGGGGGGCTCCGTGACAAAAACTCACCCACCCCCGTCTATTGCGTTTAGCCGAAACGCTCGTTCGACGCCGCCGCCTTCCCTACACATGTTGGCGTCCGACAACGGGTGTTTGCTGTTGCCCAAGTGCGTTGTGCGCATGTGTCACATATGAATAGTAGCGCAGGAAAGAGTTTCAACACTCTCAGAAAATGGAGGGGAGGCGCAGGAGAGGCAACCATGCGGCATCGGGAACATCGATGTCCAAACTCCGTAAACTCCGCGAGCAGGTATTATAATGATGGAGGTACTCCGATGGTCCCCCCGGGTTGTCCAACATTTGAGTTGTTCAGCTGATGCCCCTGGGTTTGGCCGCACTCTTTTCAAATGTTAATGATACTTGGTGGAGATTGTGGTACCATATGCAGTAGACTACACTGCTGTACACACTAGATAGCACAGCAGCAGCAGACCGTGTGCTTTCCTCGGTGTGATGGTAACATTCAGCGACCGACACCACGAGAGAAACATGTTCCTTCGTCTGTGCGTTTGACATCGCTAGGGACGGCGTTCGACCTATCCTCGATGCAGCTCTCACAAACCTCTCTACCCTCCTTTTTATTCCTGGCTAGCAACGGAAGTCGATTTAATATTTGATTGCATGGCATCTCGCCAGATAGCCCGGAAGGAGGTGGAAGTGGACGATGTGGTAACACACGCACGGCAAGGAAGCGACCGACGAGTCCTAGCGACCCGCGGAAGATGCGCAGCTGAAAATGAACTAGAGGAGGCACTCCTCGAGCTCACGGTAATACATTACGAGGGTGCGGATAACATAATGTATTTTGTAGGTATGCATACAAGTCTATATAGTTTTGTGGCCACTATTCGAATTAAACACGACGTCCGTCTCACAGAGCCCCGCCCTTCAATCCTCTTGACAGAACCATAAGTTCCATAGATCTCTGCAGTTTGGGGTGCGTGGGGATGGCCGTGGCGTGAAATCACCTAGAAAATCCGTGCTTCATCCATGAAAAAGAAGAACTTTGGAAATAATGAAACACAATTGTAGGATCCCGGGTACAATATTAATCGAGTCGAGGGCTATCCTGTGCTTGTAGGTTCGCCCTTCCATGTGACGAACAATCAAGTACAGCCATGCACGGCCTTGTGTTGTTCTCCTTTATGGTAGACGTCAGTTTTACGCCTTTCGGTGTGTTTCGGGAGCACCAGCTGGGGTCACACTGGAGGATCGCTGACTTCTCCATGTTCGTGCCGCGGTACTTGCACATGTTTTTCGCGAGAAGGATACAGCCTTCCGGTTCTGTCCTTGATCGTGAAGGTCGAATCTTGTGTACACAAGGCCGTAGGCGTTTTTCATTTGCTTTGGCAGGAAGTGGCGAGAATACCACTTCGTGTAACCTCGACAAAACCTACTTACAACGTCAAAAGATTGTGGGATTGCCCGCTTTCCTACCGTGACGACGTGAGGTTGCCATGCTTCAGAAACAAAGTTGGTGGAGTCGATACCCATGCAAATGACTGACGCACCCGGGTTCGCGTATAATGAAGGCAGGCCCTTCAGGAGCGGGGCCGTGCTACAGTTGAGCTCTCGTCAAAGGCCAGCCCTTTGCTGAAGCAGGACATCAGCACCAAACGGCTGGATCTCCTCGCCGCCAGTCCGCCCTTTATTCTCAAGCTGGAGCACGCTTTGGTTACCGTCGCAAAGGTGGATCAAGCAACTACGGAACCGCGAGCACAAACGACAAGGTTCGCTGTTCTGGTAGCATATCGTTCTCTTCGGCGCTTTCGCCAGCTTTTGATCTCGAATTCTTGTGCGCGTTGCCTCAACCGACCCCTACCGGGTCGATAACGGGGCTCGTCCTCGAACTCGTTTGTAGCACATAGTCATATGCATGGGCCATAGATTCTATCGTCTAAGCCAGTAATGTCACGCATGTCCAAAATTCATGCTGAAACAGGTTCCAGGTCTCATTGTCAATGTAAGCAAGCACTCTGATTAGCGTTGCGGTAAGCCTGATGACACGGAAAAACTTGGCTTCGGTCGAGGAATCATGGCATGAATCGTCGCATTCAAATATCGTCCGTACAGCAGGTGGAGGTCTACCTTGAAGAGCCTCATGAAGGACGTCTCAGACGGTATCGACAACTTTAAGCAGCTTCCCGGCCGCGAAAAAACGAGCAAGACTGTCGAGCAGGAACTCGCACTAGCTGCCGCTGCGGCCCGGCGTCTATCCCTGCACGTCAACGCCTGGACCACGGCCGAACTCTTGCAGGAACTCGAGCGCATATGGCTCCAAGCTGTTCGAGCGGAGGCGACAATAGACCCACAGTTTCAACACGTTGTCACGGAATGGGAAACCGCCTGCGCCGCTCTCTCACGGTTGTCTCGGACAGCCCAAGAAGATTCGGTCACCGGTCAGGCAGAGCGGCATGCCTCTGCAACCAGAATCCGCGACTGCCGAATTCGAGCGGGTGTCGGATCAAAGGCTAAGAAGACCGGGTGGTGGAAGCAACGACAGATGCGTTTTCTACGGGAAGAGCTCAGGCACATTGAGCGCAAGGTTGCTCCATTGGCCGATCCGTCCCGCTTAGTGGCTAGGTTAGTGTTTTGAGATCGATCAGGATGGGGGACCGAAACATGAAGAGGGGGGGCGTGGTACATGCAGAAAGAACCGATGAGATGTAGCTTTCCTGCCAAGATTTGGTCACTAGCATATTCCTGAATCAATGGTAGCGTCTATCGTAAGGCATGCGCCCCCTGAACACCTCCTACCGCCCTCCCTGCCCGCCACGCTTTCTTTGCAGATACAACCTCCTGCTAGCAAGATGCGCAGAGGTGGGGGGATGGGCAATAGCCGTTTCTGCCTACCAATCAGCAAGAGCCCGAGGCGTCATCACCAAACCCATGAACAATAGGCGAGACGCGAATCCTTCGTTCTCGCTGAAACCTTTGGTCTACCAACACCTTCTCCGCGCGGCAAAAAATGCGACCCCCCCCCAACCTCGCGCGGCCCTGCACGTGCTGCGAGAAATGAGGCTCAGAGGCGAAGAGCCTGTTGCCACGCACTACAACCTCGTTGTCAGCGCATGTGCTCGGGCTGCCGCCGTCGCGGCATCCACATCGGCCCTGATGCCGTTAGATCGTGATGGCACTGAGGGCCACGCGGTCCTTCGCGAAGACCGCTTGTGTCAGGATATCGGGGGTGCTGACGGACACAAGAAGGAAGGATTTTGTGGTGCTATTCACCTAGAAAGTGATAGCAGCGGTGGGGTCGTGGCCACAGAGAACGAAACGCCCAAGCCCGCAAAACTTGGCAGCGGTCATAAGTGTGTAGCAAAAAATATGCGGTTGAAACAGACCGCCTTTGGCGCCAAAGTTGATGTCGAAGACGTCCCAGACCGTTGTTGCTTACTGCCCACGGCAGGCGATGCCATGCAGTGTCGGGGGGCTGAAGCTGCCGGAGATTCCTGGCGGCTAGCCTTGGACGTGATCGCAGACATGCGCATGAGCGGAGTCACGCCGACACTTGTAACGTTCAAGACACTGGTAGAGTGTTGCCGCTGTGCTGCAGCAGCGTCTGTGCTTAACATAGGCGGGGGTGAGGGGTTGGGGAAGGGGTCTACCCCGGCGGAGGTGTATTCTGCGTTGAAAGAGGCTGGGATTCCGACACGGTTCTGCTATCAGGCCGGGTTGGGGAACGCAGTGAAGGGAAGGAGATGCTTCCCAGCGTATGTCGCTGAAATCAGTAGATGAATCTGGTGTGCGTTGTTACTTGCTGTCAAGAAGTGTTTGTGGACCAGGTGGCACCAAACATAACATTGGGAAAATGCCGTTCGCTTGCTCTGGGAAGCCACGTCGGTTTACAGTAGTATTGTCCAAGGTATAGGATATCGATCGCTACATGCGCTACCACCAGTCGCTTGCTGAATACTAGAAAATCTTGCTCCCTTTCGCATGAGTTTCGGCGTCGTCCTACAGTAGGTGCTGTTCTTGATCATTCAAAGCCCCAAATCGTGGTGCCGCAGTGCTCAGGACTTAGCAGTGCTTGGTTTTCGATTTAACTCAACCGCTAAACAAGCGAATTTGGGATGTGCACCATAGTATGACCCAGCACAGGAGCCCTTGCTTCAGTCCAGTTCAAAAGCGAGGTGGTCCTTCAAGGAAGCCCACCCTCGCCCTCCGCCCCCTCAATGGTCTTCTCGTAGCTGCAGGCCCCGTTCAGGTGCCGTAGTGATTTATGACAATGGCAAACAGTCAGGCAAAAGAGCGTGGACGGAGATGAAAAACAAGTAGCGCGAAGCTTTTCTAGCCAAACATTCTCCGGTCACATGCAGTCGGTTCAACGGGCTGCATTAGGAGCACCTGTCACAACCGAAAGGGAATAAACAACCTCGAGAAGAAAGCAAATGCCCAAAAAATGAAAATTTTTGCAGTGATCAGTTTCGATGTGGTATTCAAAGGTATGATGCCGCTCTCGGGTTTGTTTCCGTTTGTCTAACTTATGATAACCAATCATGCGTATCTACCGGGCGGATGTACGAGGGTTCACCTGTCCAAACACTCTTGAAAGTATCGCTCCCTAACCCTCACCATCTCCGAAACGTCATCCAGTTGACAGGGACACGACGCACGGAAGGATACAAGATCACACTAAATTCCTAGTTACAAAATAATTGACTCGACGGAAACCGCGATAAGCGCTTGGTGTGAGTTACGAGTCACGCGTGGTGGCGAGCACATAAATCAAGGAAATCGCTCACGTTTCGTGGAACCTTGTCGCCATATGGTGAAACGGCGCATCGATACCTTTCGCCCCCGCTGCAGACGTTTCGAAGTAGTCTAGGCCATTCTGAAGGGCGAATAGTCGCCCCTCCTGCAAGCAAGCATGTGGCAATGCCAACCCGAGGAAATTCGGAAGAAATCCAGAGACAGACGGGCATGCGCTGTATAAATGCGTAGTTTCGAGGTACCCTTTACCCAAGGGTTGTCTGCAGGCGGTGAAGCCTTTGTGCAGTCCCAGACAGAATTCTGTGTGAGGTTCACACCAAGGTCTGTGCAGACTGGAGTCTGTTGAGGCAGCGACCGAAGTCGATGGTGTTGCTAAATGCCAGTTCTTGGACTTGTGCTCTCCAGTCTTGTTCACTTGACAGCTTACTTGCAAAGTTCAGATGTTGAGGGAAAGTTGGGACTGAGCCTTGTTGTGGGGCTCGCAACACCTCGTGATCTCGCTACAATTATCATCCTTTGATTGACATCGATTCATGCACGAGCTCCTCGCTATAACTCGTCGCTACATGTAACGTTCAACCATACGCTGTTTATCATACCGCATTTGTACGTATCATTTGCAGGAACAAACGAGTGTTGGTGAACAAGAAGGTGTCTGACAACCTGGGAAAAGTAGCACCAGAATTGCAATAAAGTGCATTCAGTATGGCTAAAACCAAGTGGAAGGACTTGGTTGAAGAGAAGTTAGTAGTGATAGATGGGACCACATGGTGGAAACAAATTTGTACATGGATGGAATCGTTCGTATTTCAACATACACCACATCGGATTGGACGCCGGAAAAAGACCTGAGGCTTTGCGCAAATATTGCGAGTACATGAACCTGAGTTGGGCGGATGCCACTTTACTTTCAACAGTAACAAACAGGGTACTTGCCTCGGTTCCGACGACGGCCCTGGCATTTATCCCTCCTTCCCTCAAGTCTGACTTGTTAGCGATTACAACCCCCGGGAGGGGTGCCGACTTGGATGGCAGGGCCGCTCGTACTCCCTGCAGCCACCGCCCACAGCTTTCAAAGGAATCCCTGTTGCTCACGTCGAATACCACACACACAAACGCTGCGTTCTCGTAGTATGCCGCCCCCTTTTATGCGGCAACCGACAACAATAAGACAATTGCCAAACAACAGCGCGGCGTCATTAGTTCGGGCTTCAGCATCAAGTTAGATTGGCAACTGCTGTGCCGCACGTCTTTCGTTGCGTGCATTCGATTGTTCGGAATTCTCAGGTAGACAAACCCTCGTACTTTCTCTAAATAACAGCAGTTCAGGCATAAGGGCGCTGTGGGGATCGCAGTTTCCTCTTCAAAAAACCAGGAAACGCCTGCACATCTCAGTTTTCCAAAGTCTAACTCCAGTACGAAACTTCAATCGCAAATGAATCGTCCGCGCACCCCCCCTCTTATACAATCTTAGTATCTGAGGTTATAGCCCTTGCGATACACTGCAGACTAGCGGTCCGCGATTTTCCAAACGATCCTTCTATCATCGAGATCGGTGAGCTACAAGCTGGATTTTTGCAGCTGCTGTACGGTCCCAGTTTGAAACGCTTCAAGCACCTTTGCTTCTGGCTAGAGATACATATACATCACCGCAGGCATGCAAATCGCCGGTGGCGATGAGAAGAACATGTGAGGGAAGAGCTGCCCTGAAGTTCGCGGCCCCACAGACTCACATAGGCGTTGATTCGCCGTTGCTGTATGCTTGAAGCGTTTCAAAGTCGGACCGCACAGCAGCTGCAAAAACCCTTCTTGTAGCTCACCGATCTCGATGATAGAAGGATCGTTTGGAAAATCGCGGACCGCTAGTCTGCAGTGTATCGCAAGGGCTACAATCTCAGACATTAACAACACTGTCTACGAGGGGGGGTGCGCGGACGATTCATTAGCGATTGAAGTTTCGTACTGGAGTTAGAATTTGAAAAATTGAGAGGTGCAGGCGTTTCCTGGTTGTTTGAAGAGGGAAACTGCGATCCCCACCGTGCCCTTAAACGGGCAAGACCCAATCGTGTACCGTGCTGTAGAGACGGGCGAAAAGGACTGCAATCTATAAGTCAGAAAACGTTGCACCTTGTCATGCACGCTCCACCGCATTATCGATCCCCTCACTAACCTGTTCAAGCTTGTTGAAAACTCCTTGTCCAGGGCAATCGAACAGAAACAGCTCTACCACGCAGTCCGTCTCGGGAACTTTCACCTGCTTCACTCCAAAGTCTACCCCAATGGTCTGCGGGGTGTGTGTGGTGTTTAGGGTCGACGTCGACGATAAATATCGCATTGGATGCGAGAGTGCACGGAGGACTGGTGGATATTGGGACAAGCCCACAGCAGCTGTAGTATTATGTGGATGAGTGGATTTTACAGCTGAACAATGAGCGAAAAATGTGATGTGCATCAACTTGTCTGGAAAAATACACAACGCATGCAGTTCGCCTTGCACACAACTTACTTTCTTGCGTGTATCATACTCCGATAGTGGGCAATATTCCGGGAGATCCAAACCCAAACGAAAGGTTGACCGTCATCTCCCCTCCTGCTGCACATATCACATCTTGACCTGCTGCATGCCAACGAACCCTTCCAAAGAAATCGTTCCACGGTTGTACGTACACCGCAACACCGCATGTAGCATGTGCTGCACGGAGCCAAGCGTATGCATCCCCACTCCTGTGAGTCGATGAAAATATAGTGGAAAATGTTGTTAGGCCATACGTGCATAGACAACTGTTTTCCGATGAGATCTCGAACAGCAGTACCTCACCATGATGTAGTTCTTTGGGTAGTCGTGGCCGCCACTCTTGAACATCTGCACCACCGACGTTTTCCCCACGCAAGCGTCTCCGACAACAACGACCTTGGCTCGAAGCATCAACGTTGTTCTGTGAGTTGTTTGCATGCTGCGGACTCCGCTCTGGGACGGTGCCGCAACGGACCCCGACAAAATTGTGTCAGCCCGAGACATGGCTTTCTCCGCCCGAGGGAGGGATTGTAGCCAACACTCTCAAGGCGGATGCCCAACAAGGGTCACAGGGCGTGCACCGACACAAGCCAGGCAAGATCCGGATCCTGCTGCTTTTGTTGCGCCGCACAGGTTTGCACTTGAGTTACCACCACACCAGCACAAGATCCAAGAATTTCCACGACCAGGCTCGAGTCAAAACTGGGGTTAAGGTGTACGGCGCTGTGAGTGCGTGTGGGGTGCGTGTGGTGCATAGTGGGAGACGGAAACCCCTTGCCTCCTCTCTCCTCGCCGTCCCTTATGGCAAGTTTTCATAATACTTGCATGGCGGACACATATTTTTACGGTTTCGTTTTTCTTTCAATCGGAGAAACCGACGAGAGAATCAGGAGAAGGGATATATTTCACAACTTATCTACAACGTGTGCTAATGTGCTGCAAACTGCGACCGAAGCGACTACACGAGGCAAGGCATCGAGTGTGTACGCTGTGTTTTTGACCGTTGATTTATTCTACATGGTGTATTTATCAAAGCGAAAACAAGAAATATATCTTCTCGGAGTCGTAAGTCCGACCAACCAAGCGGGACAACTGCAACTGATTTAATTATCTGTGTCTCTGTGTCCGGACCCCGTCTGTCGTGCCCCCAAACACAACCAAGGCTGTCGAGATTCCCCAGCGGTTCAAATCCGCAGGCACGCTTGCTTGACCTAGCGTCATACACCTGGCGATTCGTCCAAACCGAAGCCCAGCGTGGTGGTGCTACAGCAGTACTGCTGTAGCTGTACCATTGACGATAAGCCCTGAGCTATAACTGATGCATCCAAGAAGATTGTCCGTCGCAAGCGGTACAGCTCTGAAAAGTCTCCAACGGCGGCATCCCTGGATCCAAGCGGCAGCAATATTGGCTTGCTGGTATGTCACCGGAGTACATGCACATACTCTTCGACTTAGGGTGCAACCCGGCAGGGCGGTCGGTGGGGAAGCTTTCTTGGAGCAGCCGCAGGTGGAAATCTTGGAGGGCGATGGTGGAGATGTCGACGTCCTATTTGAGGTGAATGTGTTTCCCACAACGCAGCTACCATCCTTGTTGCACTTAGCCTTGTGATTTCGACAGTCTTTATTTATCACGCTCGCTGTCCGGCCGTAGTGGTAACATCTTGAACTGACGGTCGTGTAGGGTATTGCACCTGTTGGGATGCTTTGGAGCGGGACTCGCGAATATTACGATAGGTTGCGGAAGACACCACACGCCCTCTGGACCGTTCATTCTAGCTAATTCCCCACGAAGAATGCTAGTCTAGACTACAGCCTATATATCTTCGGACGCTCTCGGCGAGAGGGTCCCATCGCCGCCATTTTGACATTGCCATTGTGGTTTGCAGAGTATTCGAGCCTAGGAGGTGCAGTACGTGTTGTGCAACCAATGGTACATGAATGAACGAGTGAATTGCACACAGAGCTACATCCGTATCCTTGTTTGGTTGGTGGGTACCCTTACGGGTACAATGGCGCCACCTGATACTCTTTGTAAATGTAGGTCGCGTACAGCAATAGCAAAATGAAATTAGAAAAACCCACAACTCCAGTTCTGTTTTACTCCCGTTGCCGTACTAGACAGCGTGTACGGTGGATATCTAAAGGCGACTGCAACATGTGGAGGTCCAGCAATACGGTGTACGAAACAAGTTCAACGTAGGGCATTTGCGTAGCAAATCAAGTTCGTTTCGAGGAGGCGATTCATAAGCCACCACCACACCACCAACATGCACCGTGATATCTTCGTAAACGCAAATTCTGCGTAAGCTGAAGCCAATACTTTCACTCTATTTTCCACCAACCGCTCAATGTTCGGGCAGGGGTACGCAACAGCTGAGATGATATCTAGCCCGAGTGGGTTCTCCGTTCTGGAGAATGATAATATCACCGGTCGAGGCAGCACCGCGTATCTCACGGACGGGATGGGTCGGGCGACCTTTTCAGGATTGTTCATCAAAGAGGCTGGCGAGGGTTTTATTTGTCGTTTTGTGGCGTTCAACAGTGCGGGTGTTGGAGTAGCCTGGACCGATTCTGAACCCTTTGACGTTGGAGTCGGCGAGCCGTACGCCATTGCATTGAGTACTTCTGTGGGGCGAATGAACGGAGGCTCTACCTTCGACATCCCCCCCGTCATATCCATTCAGGTGGGTTTCTGGGTCCGATGTAGCCATGCACTGTAGTCGAACATCTTTAGAGACAACAATGATTGCAGATTTCTCGTCGAATATGGGCGACGCCATTAAATCTCCAAAGAGAAAGCACGGTTTCGTGCTCAAGAACAGATGAGAGACGACTGTGTGAGACCTGAAGGTTTCTTCCTTTGGGGGTTCTGTAAGGCGAGTTCGCTTCAACTTAAAGGAAGAATGTCCTACCATGACCTGCTAGCAAGGAGCGTTTGGTGCCCTGGTTTTCGAACAAAATTTACTTGATTTCGGGGGATATGATGTTGATATTACGCAATAGACGTCACGCGAGCGTTACACCGGCAGACGATAGACGTGTTCTTATATTGTACGTAATCGCACGTGATTCCATGCCCGCTTTGCCTGCAATATGCTCATTTTTTACTTCACACGACAAAACACTGTCATCACAGGACAAGGGTGGAAACGTAGTCGACACATACAGTGAAGGCCGCGTAACTGCAACACTTGTCGCAGACGCAGGCCTTGGAGAACTTCTGCCGGCCAACCAGGTTTCCCAGGAAATTCGGTGAGACAAATTGATCATGTGATGAATTCGTCATTGATCCAGTCGGCAGTCCACGCCCGACTTAACGTCTCTCCGAATTTCACCCCCATTTAATTAAGACTTTTGATAAAGACAAGGTTCAGCAGGCAAATGAACTTGTGGAAAAGTTGTGCGTTACTGAAGAAGCAAACTTAACGGCACTCGTTAGCTACGTGCCAACGACGAGTATCAAGAATGCGGTTTTCCTACTCTAGATTTGATATATAGCATGCATCAACTCGTGTGACTGCCACGAATAGTTGCATAACTGGGAATCAAGTCCTGTGTTATGGGCATTCCGTGTGTCCACATCCTATGCCATGTATTTAAGCTATAAGTAGTAATCATCACCATCTTGATACTCCTCGTTGGCAAGTAGCTGACGAGTGTCGCCAAGTTTGTTTCTTCTGTGGTCCTTGTTGTTTTACCGCCGCCAACGTCTGCAAATTGCTGTTTTAGTGCTACCGCCAGTCCAGGACATATCTTTGTCGTCCTGCTTTTTCACTCCTCCGTCGTAGCAACTGTGTCAATGCTGTAGCGGTGCCCTTATCGTGGGTGCCTATCGTTTCTGGTGAATTTTTCGCCAAGGATCAGAACCGTCCTGGACACCACAAATGCACAACCGCAGTGATCATTTTTTGTCTGGTGAAGTTGTGCTCGCCTGCAGTAAACTATGATCAAGCCAATCATAGCGCTCGCTCCAAGCCTGCTCGTCACCCCCCCTCTTGCTCTCCGTCGGTGTGCCGAAGGCCAGATATATGCCCCCTCTCCCCGCAGCAATTCTTGAACGTAGTCTCAACCGCTTTCAGAGTTGATCAATATCTTGGAGAACATCTTTTCGATAAAATGGGAGAAAGTAATGGTGATAAATCGCAACATCTCAACATCGATGACCTTTCCCAACCCTCCACCTGTGGTGGTTACGGCAGGTATGGATATGTACATTTCGATTCTCTGTATATAAAAGCGGCCGGGATTGACTACCGTTTGGGCTTTAACGCGACGGGTTTGACCACTACCCTTGACGGGACCAACTATGTCGAATCCGATCACTTCACCGTCGCTATTGGTCCGGCGTATCGGTTGGAGTTGGATGTTGACATCCTGGCTGGTGCCATCGTCTCGGGGTCTCCGTTTGAGGAGCAGGTAAGGCGTGAAACAACGACGTGGACGAAAAGGGGTTGTTGCTTGGCTGAAGTACTTTTTTCTGGTGACGTGCAGGCTACTTGAACGAAAAGACATTCATCGGGAATGACGGAGGTACTATTAATGCGCGTGTTCGCGAAGCATTCAATACACCTAGCGAGTTTGAGTTCTCGGTGAACATCGTACTATTGTAGGCTAAGGGACAGTCGCCCCGCCGTATGTCAGTCAGACTGTTCTCGATACAAGCTCACATAAGAACTGAAAACTTCTAATTTTGTGTACGCACAAGCAATTCAATACAACAAGCCAACACTCCTATACCCCCCTTCTTTTTGCGCTATACCAGCCGCGAGTGCGAGCCTACGACCTGGGCGACAACATGCTTTCAAGCAGCGAGTCCGCCGTGTTGGTTACTGTCTTTGTCAACCCCGTAGCGGCCACGCTGAGACCGACGGACAGCGTATTTGAGGTGGGTAGGAGTTCCACGACGTGCGGGTAGGGGCGTCTACTTCGTTTGAGGCTGTACGATCATGGTGTGTTGCCACGAACCGCCGCTTCGTGTAAACTCCGGGCAGCGCACGTAAGAGATTTGCTGGCCATGCACGTAAATAACCATTAATTCTCAGCAGGATGGCGCCGTACAAACGTGTTCTATTGGCCAAGTCTTGAAGGGTGGGCTTTATCTCAATTTCTTGTTTAGATGTGGTAGAGAGTGTTGCGCGCGCGCTGGTTCGTCCGGGCGAGAACTCGATTTACATTCGGTTTAATTATTAAGTATGCTACTTGCTGTGCTGTGTCAGGTAATGACGGAGGGAGTCGCAACTTTCAGTGGCTTATTCCTCGACCGGGCGGGTCGAAACGTGAAGCTGCGATTCTCACTCTACGATTTCGACCGCGCTACCGGGGATTGGATCGAAGCCGGAGTTCACTTGGACACAGACTTTTTTCACGTGGGGGAGGGGACACCGACGGCACTGCACTTGGAACAGGTAAATATCTTCGATACAACCACTATGTATCCCAGCATTGCCATCCGCCCTCTCGCGAACGGATTTCCTAATTTCCTACGCGATTGCTGCTGCCGCAGGAGGATGGTGTGGCACTCGTCGATTGGGCTGCACGCTTTCTGTCTGCGTTGTTTCGGAAACCTTAGCCTCAGTTCTCATCGAGCACTGTTTTGGTGAGAAAAGTCGGTAATATTTGGTGTGATTGTGAGAGAATTTCCGGCTACACGACTGAACCATGTGTCGTCGAGGATCTAAGAAGGCAGGAGAAACTTTTCTCGGATGGGGTTGTCGGTGACGCAAATGGGC
>CACKRE030005011.1:127199-149421 GCA_902602495.3 Ectocarpus sp. CCAP 1310/34 | reverse complement strand
CCCCCCCCCCCCCCCCGGTGTTTGCCATCGGGGTTGGGTGTTCGCCGCTTGGCAACGACTTTGTAAAACAAGCCAATTCACTTCGTGAACTCGGCAACCAGTTTGCCGTCTTTTTTGTTTTTTACCTCTATTTTTTTTTTTGGCGGTAACCATAATGGTGGTCGAGTAGATCATGTTGTGCGGGGCCGAGAACCCTCACTCCGCGCAAGGGGGATGATCGCACCACGTTGTGTTAAATTGGTCAAGCACCCTCGAGGCAGTTACACAGTGCTAACAACTGTCTCAGGAAGTGAAAGCACCAGAAAATATATTTAGTCATACGCAGCTGCCATCCGTACGCAAGGAAGTAAGCACAAGATGCCGAACACCCTTAGCAGGATGCAGCGCACCCTTCATGCGACTCGCCGAATACCTCACGGCGCATCGCGCTTGGTGATGCGAGAGCCTAGTCCGGTGAGAACCCGGCGTGCTCCGTCCCGGCTTTGTAGGGATGCGAGGTCAATGGTCTAACGACTACGGCATGCAGGACTTTCTTTGAGTAACCCCCCCCCCCCGCTCCTCCAAGCTGAGTCGCCTCCCGAATGCTGCCGCGAGGCATGAAACGACAACGTGTCGGGAAAAAAATGTAGGGAGACGTACGACCCCTTCCCTGTGGTAACGAAAGGAATACCCATGCGTAACCCTTCCTGTTTCATTTCCAGGACGTGGATGGAGCGTGGGCCGGGGGTCGAGGGTTCAAGAAACAGCCATACCTCACAGTTGCCGACGCCGGCGGTGGGACGATTACAATGGACAGTACCACCATGGTCACCGCAAGCGTTACTCCCAGCCTGATGGTAAGAGCGTGCATGCAACATGGAATATCGCGAAAGCAGGGCAGAGTCGTTAATGCCGCTCCAGGAGGCACCCCGGAGGGAAGGGGGTGGGTGGGATGGTGGCGGTTGGTAGAGCGGATGAAACGTTTCCAATTGGTTGTGAGAAAGAGGGGAACGAGGATGTACCTACCGTCTTGCGCCCTCCACCGGTAGAATGAGAAAAATAGAAGTCAAGCAAGAAAGTACCCGCTGGGCGGTACAGGTACGAAGGGCCAGTGACTCGATCTGATCCGTTGTGTATGTGGGGGATTCCTCGCTCTGTCGTGGGGTTTGCCTAGTCGGGTATGGATTCATTCAAACGCATGTGGGCGGTCACCCGTAACTTGGTCAATAATACGTCAGGTAGAAACAGTCGTTGGTGCGAAAGACATATGCACAACGGTATTAGCAAATACGCAAACATGCGGTAACTTGAAAGTCATCGGTCTTCAGCGTTGGAGTGCACTCGTTGAAGGGTCAATGCGGACTCAACCGGGAAGTAACGTTCCTCAGACCAAGCCACTCTTCGGGTTTTTAAACCTGTCCTGGCCCGTGCACACCGGCGTCCGGCATGCTACGAATCCCTTGAGCGGAATGCATGTGCTTCACCTGTTCTTTAATCGAACCATCCGATTACAACGCGACTATCTAGGCTTCGTTCGGTCTAAGGTAGTAGCTGGTACTGTTGACGCCATGAACAACACACACGTAGTATCCGTCAAACTTGCGAGCCCCTTGTACGTTCAACTGAATTTGGCGTTCGTGATGCCACTGCTGTATCTGGGAAACCCGAACGAACCACTACCGTGAAATATGAAACGTCTAAGGTGCGGAGACAGAACGCAATGGTTTTGTTCAAATCCCCTCTTTTTTGTGGCCCAAATGTCGTGATTGCCTTGCATGTATCCAATTGAAGGTGAACCACGACGTGACGGTTGATACGAGCTTGGATGCTTCCGTGCACATCACGAGGGTGTACACTTACATGGAGGACGGAGCGTATGGAGTCGGAGAGGAAATTCTGGTTACGGTCGTCTTCTCAGCGCCTGTGAGAGAAGTTCGAACATTGTCCTCTTGGTCGCTTACAGCCTCACTCAAGGTGGAAAAGTGTGTGTACGTGTGCTACCATTAGTAATGCTAGTAGTAGTAGTCGTAGTACGGGTTGCTGTGGTGTTTCTCAACGTTTCGATCTCTACCAAGTACATGCATATTTCCCACGAATGAACATCATACGAGGAAAGTTCCTTTTTCGCGGGAACGTAAAGCTTCAAGCGATTTTGAGGACTGCAATTATCGATACAAGGGACATCCAGAACCTTTCGTGAATGTGGTGGAACGATTAGGGTAGCAGTTCTTGCCGTGTGAACAACTCCGTGGTGGAGGTTAAGAATTCATGAGAAAGACATGGCAATTATGTAGTCCAGTTGCGCACAAATCAACATGACATATTTCATGCTCAATTTAGCACGCCACCGGTCGGGTGCCGGTTGGCCGCCTTCCGGCTGCACTACTTGGAATTGTCATGTTGAACATATAGTTCTGAATAAACCATTTAACGATACGCTGTCGCTCGAAGGTGTTATGAACAACTGAAGACAGGTCATATCAAAACTGAAGACAGGTCGCACTTTCAGTGGAGAGATGTTCAAGTGTGAGACTACGCTCGAAAAGTTCCGATGGCTCTCCCCCCGCGAAGATACCTCAAGTAGGCAAGAAAACCCCTCTGGCACCTGTCCCCACAACATAATATTGCAATATTTCAGGACCCGCGTGTTTTCTTTCTTTGTACAATTCCCCTGTTTTTGCTTTCGTCCAACTGACTTGAAAAGAACCATTCTCGGCCACGTGCCTACCATCCCCATCTGATCTCTTTCTTCGGATACTGACACACAGGTATACGCGGACACGAGTAGCGGCGGCACAGAGGGCCCCTACCTCTACCTAGGAGGTACCCGCGGCACGGACGGCTCGTCGGGCCTCCCAGCCGCCCTCAGCAACACCTCCGTTCTATCGGCCGATGATGCCTCCGTGGCGGCGATCGCCTCCGACGAAATAACCTTCGTCTACACAGTGGAACTGGGGGACCAGAGCACCGACGGCGTCGGCAACTCAGTGGTTCTGGAGGCCGAAGGACATTACGCAGTCCGCGGCGGGGACGCCCCGCTGGTGGATCTCTTGGGGAGGGAAGCGAACGCAACCCTTCCCGGGGTAGGGGTGTGGTCCGACGTTAGCTTGTCTGGGGCATCCTCCTTGACAATTGAAGCGACCGAGCCGGTTGTTGTGGCTGTCGGGAGTTCGCTTCGCGGCGGGGAGTATGGAGTTGGGCAGGTGAGTTAGTCCAACACGGGGAATAAAAAAACACGAGGAAAATGTGATGGCGGCCGATGATACCCATAAACATACAGGCGCATTGTTCGGCCTTCACTCTGCAGCGTGCTCTGGTACTCGTTCATCGCACGGGTGTGGTTGCCATTGTTGTTGATTCAGGAACTCCTCAGATGCCGTTGGGCACGCTTTTATCTCTTTGCGTTCAGACTTCTAGACTGCAGCCCCAACTGACTTTTCATCTGCCGCCCTCGCTAGGTAATCTCCTTCAGAGTCGACTTCAGTTTTCCGGTGGTGGTCATTGTGAGAGCCGGGGCGTCTCCACCCCAGCTGAGCGTGGGTGGATTCAACGATAGTCTCAACGGATCCTCATCTACAGTGTTGGCGGAGTACGTTGATGGAAGCGGCACATCGGAGCTGCTGTTCGAGTACATGGTGAGCTCGTTGTTGCCCCTGAGAACTGTGGTAATCATTGTACCGGGTCTCAGAATGTCTTGCGGAAGGGTGTTCAGAGGCATGGAGGGAGTATTCGCGACGTTAAACGGATTATTGTCAATGTTCAGGTTCTCGCACGAGGACTCACAGAAGAGCACAGCCAACAAAAACGAAGCGCCGAAAAACTCATACAAACACTCGTGCAATCCATCCCTACATACCCTTTTCGAAACGTGCAGATCCAAGAGGGTGACACCACCGAGGGCTCCGCCCTGGGACTCACGATCCCGAACGGCGAAAACGCCTCAATCATCCTCCCGGACACGAACCTCTTGTCTTCTGTGGCCAGCCCACAAATACTGCAGAGGTCTTCTAGCCCTTCCCTAGCGGCGAACCTTTCCCTAGCAGGCGTGCCCGGTGGCGAGGATGGGGGCACCGGGTTAGGATCCGACGGCGGAAGCGTGACCGTCGACACCACGCCGCCTGAAGTGGACGTGGAGAGAGGGGTGGTGGTGACAGGGTATGGGAATGGCACCTACACGCACGGAGATACGGTTTTCGTCACGATTTGGTGAGCATGGATAATCGTGGGGGGGTGGGATGCTGGAGAGCGAGTTTGCTCGAAGATTGGCATAGTTCATGGTGCGTGTCTGAGCGATGGTTGGAGAGGTGTCCGACTCGATGCGCGCACAAACGTTCTAGAGGGAACGACGAGGTGGTAAAGTACGTAAGTAGTTTTTTGTCTAGACGTCACGCGGTCGACTCCGTAGACACTCCGCACCAGATTATGTAACAGCAAAGAGTCCCAGCTTTGCCCTCTAAACCAGCTCTCCACCGCTCTCTTACGACAACGTTTCTGTCAGGTTTACGAAGCCTGTTGCTGTGTTTGCGGACGTCGGACTCTTTCTCACCACCAACCAACGCGGGGCTAGGGCGGATTTCTCTTTAAGGGGTAACGGCACATACGATGTCACTTTCGAGTGAGTCAACGCTTCGTCCCTCCGTTGACTCCGGTCACGAAGGCTACTACGGGCACGAGAGAACGCCGACGGAACCGAACACTTCCTAATTTGGTGTAAGCAAAATAAACCGTTATGAAATCCGAGGGAGGGGCCCGAAACCTCGGTTCCGATAGGAGAAAAGCGATGGTGGGATGCTTTCCCCAAAGAAAAACCTCTCCAGCATCCTATTGCAGAGTATCAAACAATCTTCTTCTAGGGATCGACACGCCTCGACCGGCCCTTCATTGCAAATCTGTTCGAAGGCGGGCCCTATGTTTTTCTGGAGCATCATTTATCATATCGACCTGTTGTTTTGCCCACGTGTGTGTGTGAGTGCGTATATTTTTCTATTTGTCTTTCATCAACGACGCTAACCGGCTGACAAATGCAAAGGCAATACAGTTACAGCTGAACATTGACGGAAACACGTTTGTGTGTGCGTGTGTGTCATTAGGTGTTATTTTTCATGCAAGATGTCGTCACTACCGTTAGGACCTACAGCAGCCTGTTGTGTCGCGATCCTAAGTCTTCTTGTGAGCGTACTTGCATGTACCCGTCCTGTGATACGTGGCTCGCCTGCGCATGTCCATCCATCGCATTTTTTAAACCCATGATCAGGTACAACGTGGTTGAGGGGGACTCTGTGGACGTTCTCGACATCTACGGCCGAAGCGCCATCGACCTTGGGAACGACGGTTACATCAGGCGTTACTCTACGAACCCCACGCAAGACGCGAACATTGACTTGGCCGAGGCCATTGCTGCCGGTACGTCCTGCTCACGGAAGTAGGCGACATGTGACTTGTTGGGTGGCCGCCCACGAGCAGGAGTTTTCGCAGGGAATCGTCTTCGCTCTACTCAAAATCTACAAGAATAGTTGCAACGAGCGTTCTGCAAATACCTCAATAGCTTCGCGGTTTGTCACTACCGGTACTTGTTGTTTACCACCCTACCGTACAACTAGCAGCCGGCCGGGCCAATCATAACGATTATGTTTTCGCTTCGAAGTTCTCATACCTATACCTTGCACTTGCCCATGCTACAGCTTGTGCAGGTTCGTCCTCACTACAAACTCCTCCCACACACACCGTGTTTCTTGTTCCACGCTTTGGACCCCAACAGGAAAAAGCCTCGCCAAAACCTCAACGATAGCTCTCGACGGCGCCCCTCCCTACCCCGTGGGCGTGTCCTTGGCGCCCGATACCCCCGACGGTGCCTCCTACGGCCTCGGAGATGTTATCCAATTGGCTGTGACGTTTGACAAGAACGTAACAGTTTTCACCGGCATTGATGATAACGGTGATGTGTCTCTCCCCGTGCTGGTTCTGGACTGCACGAGGATGAGAGAGGCGGTCTTCAACGGAGTAGGTAACGGGTCCACGACGTTGAACTTCCAATACGAGGTGCGTGTGTGATCGCGCAGCACCTGCGTATATGCAAGTGTTGTGAGACGTGTGTAGCGTATTTTCGCGTCTATTTGAACACAGTTGCAGTCAATGCGTAATACACAGACATGTTCGATGCGCCCCTCGTGTGAGCGACACCCGATGAATACAAGAAAGGAGTCCTAATTACACAGAAATAGGACATTACGCAACATAGACTGGGACCACAGCAGTACATGGAGTACAGCCGGCTTTGGCGGGAGCTCTATTCAACGTGTTCTTCAGGCATTGTGTCGTCGACAGCTTGCTCGGTAGTCGTTTCCTTTCGTTTTACGTGATTGGCAAGGACGGCGAAACCAACATTTCTCAGGACGTGTGTAATGTTGTTGTTGTGCTATCTCTCCACTGGCACGACTTTTCACGACATCACACTTACCACGACCTCCTACTCTCACCAAAACAACTCCCGCCGTGCGTGGTTTGTGTGTCACCACTAAACCACAGGTACAAATGGGCGACTACGCAAACAATCTCGGCTACCGATTCTTCCCCAATGCTCTTTGCCTGGAGGTGAGTCTTCAACCTTTCCGCACATTTTCGGCCTACGTGAAAGCAGGTGCTCATATTGGATGAGTTTCGTGTTCCGTTACCCGCGGACGAGTGCCGTTTTCACTTGCCTACCACGTATTTTGTTGAAAGAATGCACGTGGTGCCAAACTCCGGCACCCAGATGATCTCAACCGCTGCTCCTGTATTGCTCTCACGGACGTATCATAGACTGCTGTAGCGTTTTCTCCATTCGCAGTGTGAAACAACAGCGTCGTAAAAGAACTCCCATCCATGAGCTTTCATTGTTCCTCGCGACAACCCATTGCGCGACATCCCCCATCGTCTTAGTGTTTGAAAGGGCGCGAGCGAATACATCATGAGAGATTGAGCTTACCTCGCCCTCCTTGGTCTCCAACGTTTCCAGTCGGGGTGCCCGGACCGATCAAGCACTTCCATCCGAGAGCAGAAGGCCCGCGGAGGAAGTCGGGGCATAGACGCTACCCTAGCACTGTCGAATTCCCTAGGTAATCGCGTGTCTGGCGTGCCCGTGGCGACAGATGTAACCGTTGACACATCTGGGTCAAGAGGGACGTACGTCGTCGGCCTGTCAACGGACACTGTGAACGGCACTTACGGCGCGGGACAGGTGCGATGGTATTCTGTTGTGGTTGTAGCTGCCGTTTGCATAAATAATCGTTCTGACCCAGTGCCCCAGCTTCTCTCCTCTTCAAGGCAAAGAAAGAACTACCTTTGTCACAGCAAACCAAGAAAGAGTAAAAAAAGAACACGGAAAAACATGTCCAGAGCAAGTAGTGGCAAAAGGAGCTTAGCAAAGTACACGGAAGGGGAGTCCCATAACCCTCCTTGTTCTGGCGTCCGTGTGTCATTTTCCCAAAGAGTGTTCGCGCACTATTATGGACCCAGGGGCAAGGTCTATCGCACGTTGAACTCAAACAAAGAACATCGCCAGCAACCCGGACATTGATGGCAGTATGGTTAGGCGAGTGCGTGGATGTATGGAACTTCAAATATCCAAAGGTGGAGGTGCATTATTGGATTCAGAGTTACGAGGCCATGGTGTCACTCTTCCCCCTGATGATCGCGGAAAGATACCGCATGTATGTTTCTGCCCGAAAGTGTATACACTCGTACCTAAGGTTCGTCTCCGCTGTCAACGGGCCTTCGCTTCCTTCTCCTGGTTCACAATGAACAAACCTCTTCTTAACCTTACTACGACGACCGCTCCCTCTCTTCGAAACCCGAACAAAACATCCATGATAATATAGGTGATTGACATAACCGTCGAATTCTCGGACGAGCTTCTGTTGGAAACGTCTGGCCTACGCAGCGGCGCGCTTCCTACCATCCCTCTCAACAACGGTGGCGAGGCGCAGGTGGTGGCGGGAACTGGAACGAGAGAGTGGCTCTTCTCGTACACGTTTCTTGCCGCCACGTCAACAGGGGGTGTCAGCGGTAACGAAAGCGATGTGCCGGTTCTTGACATTGCCAACGACTCGTTTCCCCCGATGATAAACTGCACGGGAGGGTGCCGGGCGTCGAACTGGAACGGAGCGACGGCGAACCTGTCGGTGAGACGAGCGAAGATTTGCTTTTGGTGTCGCGGCTTTGGGTGCTGGCTGTGGTCGTGTCGTATTGCGACTTGAGTGTGCCAATGGAAGTGGTTTCTGGGCGGTCTCTCGGGATTACCATATCAGCTTGAAGTGGCGTTTCTTCTTTTTTCTCCAGAACGTCGACCGGCATCACACTGCCGGTCTTAGTGTTGCGTACCCGCAGTTTCACAGCAGAGGGCCAAATTTGTTGCGGACGTTCTCTCGCACAGCCGCCCCTCTGTGAGCTAATGTTCCTCGAACTGTTTCGTTTTAACAGCTGGAAGGGTTCAACCTTAGCCACGCGGGCATCGAGCTAGAGTCGACTCCGCCCGCCGTGGTGGAGCTGTACAGCCCGAAGGAGACTTCACCTTGGGGAGGCGTTTATACCGTTGGCGAAGAGGTACGCGGGTGTAGAATGTCACGATACCTTGGGTTCAAGTCGACGCTGTTTTTGTGAAAGTTGCAGCTAGCGCTACCAAAGTTGGAATAAACGAACCAATGGAGCTTTCTGGTCTTCTGCGGGTAGACTCTTGTTTGTGTTGAGCCAGAAAGAATACCAACGTGGGGAGGCGTTGTCACCGCGGGGAGAGACAGGACACTATGGCGGGAGAGATGGCAACGAGAGGAGCTTTTGGTCACATTGCGACACGGGCTGTGATAACTGCCTGTCGGAACGTGTCGGTGGTTTCGACGAAAAGTACCAGGGTGAAGCCAGTGATGGCCTCATATGCTACGGTCTTGACACCAGCGAACCAGGCTGTTGAGAACGTCATCGAAACCAGAGCAAACTTTTCAGTTGCGATCGTCTTCCACTCTGTCTCGAACTCGTATTTGGCTGATTCTCGCACTTGAGCTGGTTTTGTCGGGAAACGCTGCTGAAGAACCCTTCCGAAACACGAGACCATTCCCCTCCTTTGGTGCATGCGTGTTGTTGACTTGTCACTCCAGATCGAGGTTCGAGTCGTTTTCGACTCACCAGTTATTGTCACCGGCTCTCCAAGGCTGCTCCTTGACACGGGGGCATACGCGCTGTACGATAGTACATCGGAGGATGGGACAGAGGTGTGAATGGAATGAGGACGCTTGTGTCCCCACCGTTTAGAATCCATGCTGGTGATGAATGATCAAGTTTGATTCATGTCATCATCGTCATGGTGACTACCTACATTTTTTTCAAAACGGACCATCCGTATGCAGAGCCTTCTACACATATCCCCAACTACATGGATTGTTGTGCGTACTTAAGCCAATTCTCAAGCAGCGTAGTGTCTTCTGGAGTAATGCATATTCAAGGTATAGGTTCCTTATGGATATTCCCCTCCATTCAAGGAATATGCTAGTATTTGTTGCATGTTGTAGTATTGAAGGTTTGGCATAGTACTACGAGCTTCCGTTTACCGAGGAGGCGATGGTCGTGTCAAACAAAATTAGTGATTGCGAGACTCTTTCGCTGCCCAAGGTTGGGACACACTGGCATGTAGGTTGGTTTGGTGAAGCTGCAGGGTTCAGGCGTGCAGGTTCGTTTTTACTATTCCTATCTGGACGATGCCACACCACGCACAAAGCGCGCCGTGTCTTTTTGAACATTTTCGGAATTCGACTATTCGCTTTCAAAGGAAGCCGTATGCGCCGGACGCTTAGTACTCGGAACACAATGTACGACGACTTCGCTCCTTCCACTCTCCGAACACTTGTCAATGAAAATCAGGTTCAATTTTTGTACACGGTGGACTACGGCGATCACAGCCCCAACGTTACCTGGACCGGATCGCTCTCGCTCGGTGCCAACGTCGGGGATGGAGGGGAGGTTGGGGGGGGTGGTAGCGAGGATTGGATACTGCGGCGCTCTACGAACCCTTCGACGCCTGCTGATGTGTCACTGCCGGACCCTGCCTACCCTTTAGCGAGGGGAGGATCGACGATCTATGTGAACACCACTGGACGACCTCAGGTATTCTATCATATTGTTCGTAGTTAATGTGGTCGTCTTTCCTCCCTTCTTGTAAAGTACTTTTTCGCGTCTTGACCGATGACCGCTGCAGCAGTATCTGCGGCATCAGATGCTTTGTACTGGCCACCTTGGTGCACGTTTGGACGAACTGCGCTCGCAGTGTAGGAAGGTAAGCCTGTATCGCCTCTCATTACCCCCTAGGTCGTGTTTGTTAGTAACCAACGTTCACATTTGAACGTAAACTGGATCGCATCAAAATAATTGCGACCGCTTATGAGAGTAGTTCCTCGGTCGTTCAATTTATCTCTCCTTCCTCACGCCCCCTTCTCCCGGAATCTTGACGCGATATCCAAGGTAATAAATGTCACAAGCCCGGGCGCCACCGGAACGTATGCCCCAGGAGATGTGGTACCAATCTGGGTCGCGTTCGACCAATTTGTTGCCGTGGTGGGTGAACCCGTGTTCTACCTCAACACGGGAAAGGGGGAGCCGGGAAGGGCAATCTACGTAGAAGGCAGCGGCAACCAGGCAAGAGACACAGCCGTCGTTGATGTTGTTGTTGGCGGTGGTGGTATTTGCTAAAGTTAAGGCCTGTGCACGTATCACCTACTTCGAAGTACTTGATAAGAGAGATATCGTCTATCCTTGACCACATCTCTACAGGATTGTTGGGATTCAACAGGGTTGATTTACGACAGTTTGTGCTTGCGAGCAGCTGACACTAGCTGTAGCTGAAGCTGTCTTTTGTCGGTACGATACTCATCTTATTGGGTTCTACTGTACTGAACTCTCTACGAACCGTACTCGGTGTACAGGCTGTGCATGCCATTACGCGAAATGGCGAGGACTCCATGCAGGCGCAGGACGCCTTGTCGAATCCAATCCTTACATTTAGTGATCCTGGGAGGAACGGGAAGTGCAGGAGCAATACAAGAACCTTCAACACTCCTATAAGCTCAAATTGCCTTCGTTCGTCCACTATCAGGATATCACTCGGTCTTTGCGAACCACGCCGCCAGGCCTTGATAACCTAAGAGCCTTGCGTGTACCTCCTATTTCCACCATCCCTGCGCATGCCCAGTCTTTTGCGTCGTTGTAGCTGACGACCTTTTGTTCGTGCCACGTTACGCCTCTGACCCCCCTCCCTTTCCCCAGACCTTAGTTTTCGAGTACAATGTTGTCGAGGGCGACCTGACCGACAGCCTAGCATGCTCCGACCGACACGCTCTGGTGTTCGGTTTCAACGCTACGTTCGGCTCCTCGGGGTATGAGGCCAAGCTGCGGTCGCTGGTCGCTCAAGCCTCGACGAACCCGACGGTGGCTGTGGACAGGGTACGTTTGCCGGAGGGGTGTCGGTGGTAGAGAGATTGCTTCGCCACACGTCGGTTGCATCAACGTTGTGAGTGAGAACAGTTCGAGTTCTAGTTCTACACCCCTTCCACGATCAATTTGGTAGATTGCGAGGCAAGGGAGGGCACGCTGAGGAGACAAAGGGATCCAGTGTTGCGGCACGCCACTACCCATCAGCTCAAATCTTGCTTCAAAGGCATCCATATTTTGTCTGTCGTGCTGTGACTGGGAGTACCGCTTCTCCATCACCACGGTTGTAAACGTCCGCTCAACAGCTCTAGAACGTCCTCGTACTCCCTAGCGGCGTTTCAACCCCCTACTCTGCCCCCTATCCCCACCCCAATTTGTCAAAAATGCCTGTTCGACAGGTGCTACCGTTCTACCCCGGAGAGGAAGGCAGCTTGTCGTTCAACTCCGACATCGCCCTTGACGGGTCCACCCCTCATATACGGGAGATTTTCTTCGCGGGAGAAAGCAACACCACGTATCAAGGAGGCGACGTCGTACAGGTGGGAAAGCCTTTGGTCATTTCACCCCTTTCTGTCTGCGTCGCGTTGCAGCCGCACACGTGTATTGCAGTGGGCGGGTCTGTTCGTGGACCAACGCCACGCGTGGCGTTAGTCTTACGTATGTCGTTGTGTGTGTGATACAAGGCACGAGGGAGCACAGGTGAATTCTCGGACCTGCAGAGGGAGCAATTCACTGTGATGCCCCTGAATGATACCGTTCTTTCAACTCAACAACATGTTCCGTAGTTCCTTGGCCTCCCTCAGATCCTTTATAAGATACAAGCGTTGAAACCGCCCCCTGAACGATTCGTCCCTGCTGTCGTCCAATCATCTGCCCCGCATCACGTCCGACGCGTGTAAGGTTGTCGTGCGGTTCTCCGCGCCAGTTGTGGTCTCCGGCGCCCCCGCTCTCAAGCTAGAGACTGGAGTCGTGGACCGCCAAGCGTTGTGGGTTAACACCACAGAGTTTAACTCTAGCGCTGCGGACAACGACGCGGTCGCCGAGGAAGTCGAGGGCGATGACTACCTGTTGCTTTTCGAGTACCTTGTCGTGACCGGAGATTCGGCGGGCGATTTGGACTATTGGGCCGACGACGACGTAAGGAAGATAGAGAGGGAGAGCGGGGGAGAGAGAGAGGAAGACAGACAGACAGGCAGACAAAGAGAGAAAGAGAGAGAGAGAGAAAGAGAGAGAAAGCGCAAGAGCAAGAGAAAGAGAAAGAGAGAAAGAGAGAGAGAAGAAGAGAGAAAGCGAGAAACACACAGACAGACCAAGTAGATAGAGACGGAGGGTTGTCGAGTTTCCTTTTCCGTGGTACGACTGTTGTGGGTTTGTCGTCTAGTTTTTTCGGCGTGATGGGTGCGTGGCCGTAGGGCGACTGGGCCGATGACGAGGTGGAGGCTGAATGGCTGTGGGTAGGCATTTTTCTTGTCCACCTCTCCGCCCCCGTGTCTCCGCCCCCGTGTCTCCGCCCCCGTGTCTCCAACCCCGTCTAGAATAATATCGAAAATTGTAGACGAGCAACGGTACGCTTTCTGGTGAGACGAAAGCAGCATTATCCACCATCGCACCACATTTATTTCCACCGCACGCAACACAAAACCAGGACTGGAGGGATGCCCGCGTGTCCTTCGTTCTCCCCACGATCAATAATGGCAACGACAACACCACCATCCCGTCGACAATAAAACGGCTGAGCGCGAACCCGTCACTCGACGCCGATCTGCACCTTAACCCCCCGGGAGGGATGCTGAGCGGAACGAATCGGGCAACAGCCTTTGGTGGGTGGTTTTTCTTCCGAGACCTCTTCGTGCGGACGCGGGGCAAGGGGTACAAGATGGTGTTCGAGGCCTTTTATTCCGATTTGTTGCATGTGGATGCCCTGAATTCCTTATCGTCATCGGCGACTTCCTCTTCGTCAGCTGCGGTTGGGAGTTCCTCAAGCAGCACCAGCAGCAGCAATGGTATATTCGTGAAGGAGAGGGGGCTCGCGCTCAAGTCATCGACTTTGTTTGAGGTAAATTTGTTGTCGCCTAGTGTTCCAACACCATGTGCCGCTTTCCGAATCGCCTTCCGCTCCTTTCTAAACCCTTTTTGATTATCCCTGTCCACATTAAGCTCTATCCTCCTACACTTTTATCACGCAGTCATCCAGGTTGTCCATTCCGTATCGCTTCCAGAGTACCGAGTTGTCGATGGAGCAATGCCACCCACTTCAATAAGAGATGGAATCAACAATACGAACAGCAATACGGCACAACCCCCTATCGCCCCCTCTGCCTCATTCACCTCCTCCGCCACGTCACCAATTTCCCCTATTGTGTGCATGTTCAACCGCTACTCTGAAAGGTGGGATTTGCGGTGGAATTCGAGGTGATGAGCGAGGACTCGGATCGGTCTGACCTGTTCGGTCGGGCGATCTCATTGAACGGCGGCTTGTTGTTGACCGGTGCCCCCAGGAAGCACAGAGAGGTGCCGGAAGTGCAGCTGATCGTTTCCACTGGCACGGCCTCGGAGGTAAGAATTGAGTCCAGTTGCGGACAGTGCAGACAAGAAAAGTTGACGTGCAGTTGCGTAGTGACTGTTTCACGATGGGCGTTGGTCCTTGTACGGCACGGCTTCAGAGATAATAGCTCTCTCTGGCGACGTGGTCAGTATACGTACGAAACAAGCTACCAACGAACTCAGAGAGGGTAGACAGGACGCCGGATGAGAAAAGCATTCCCTGTGGTCACTCTCTTTTGCTGGCAGGTGCTGGTGATCCCACGTACACGCCTGATGACTTGAAACAGCAAGGTCGGCGAACAATCCCTGCCCGGCTGATTTTCACACCCCAATCGCGAAATATCCACACGTTGTGGTGAGGCAAGGATTCTAACCTAACACCCCCGAGCATTGTTCTCCAACCGACAGCCTCTCTCCCTCCCTCCTTCCAGACCAAGCCAGAGGTTCAGCTGATAGCTGTCGATGTTGTTCACGTCACGGAGATCCAACAATTCATCACCTACGCCGACCCATACGAAACTGTTGGAGGTTTCTGGAGCTTATACTACCCAGGCAAGGACCAGGGGAATAGAAGGGAACGCGCGGTGCATGGTGCAATTTTCTTGGCGTGTACGGGTAGGGGTATAACGTGTTGCTCAGACATGTCGGTGTGGCTGTGCATGCGTTGTGTGAGGGAGAAGGGGGTAGGAAATTCGTGTCGTGAATTCCTGGCCGCACGATGGTAATGCAACTCTTCGTTGCAGGGGGGATAGGAGAACGCCGAAGCCTTGTCGAAACTATGCACCAGAGGGTCCAAACCAGCCCCAACCGCAACCGCAACCCCTGGATGGAGAGGACGTGTGGTTGGTGTTAGCCATAGTAAGATATGGGGCGTTCACTACAGAGTGACCCTAGAAAGAAGGAGTGTAGGGTCGCCCTACGCGTAGAACGGTCGAGCGAATTCGGAAGCCCTGGACTAAAAACTGTTTTTAACAGCATCACGGGTCCCCATACCCCGCGATGGGCTATTAAAGGTGGTGGAGCTTGCCACTAATGGTACGCTTTGCAAGACATTCTCGCGAGACGATACGTTAACACGCGATGGGGAAACCTTTGGCCTTGTTCTGTACGTCACCCGCGGCGAAAGACTGTGTTGTTGTCGAGCTCTACCGCAATCCTTAGCTTAGAAAGTAAATGGCGCAACTTTAATAAGTCGATGGTAAATTACGCGCAACAAGGTTTGGCTCTCCTGCGTAAATGCACAACGTATTGTCGCCGTTTTTACAATGATTTATTGTTTGATATCAAGGCAACGGGCTCGTTGCCTGTTGCTGTTTGTTGTCCAGGGCTGGGAAAGTCGCGGAACATGCCCGCGGACGCGACGATCGAGCAGGTGCAGGCCGGACTGATGGAGGATTTCCCGACTCTAGGTCGGATGCTGGTTGTACGGGAGGATTATGCCTTCTGCGCGTGTGACGATGGATTCATCTGGACCATTACCTTCGACGAGGTTGGTGGGGCCATCTCGACTACTACTGTACCAGCAAAGAGCATAGGAACGTCGAACCAGTCGACAAGACACGTGCGGCGTAGTATCGTGGAAGAGGAAAGTGCTACCTCCTTCTTGTCTGGCTGGAAAACGTTGTCGATGGTGCCTAGAGTGCACTTCCGGCTTGAGCTGCAGTGCCTCAAGCCCCATAAGGCCCACAACGAGTGTTAAGTCCTTACGATATCCTCAGCTGCCTCATGTAAATTCTTCTAAGGTGCCAAGGAACGTTGTCAGATTTTTCAACCTTAAGTCCCTTCCCACCAACTCTGTTCACTGCGATGCCGGATGGACGGCCATGGCCGCGGTGATTGATGCTTCCTGTGCACATGATTTTCAACCAACGGTGTAAAGGCACAAGGCCACATCTTCAGCTTCGTCCCAGACGCTTCGGGACTCACAGGCACCGGAGCCAACTCCACAGAGGTGAACGAGAAAGTGTCATTCTAGGCCAAGGACGAGCCCTTGTTGAATAAGAGGACGACACGTTGGTTGTGAACATTACGAAGGTTAGGTCAATGGTCTCGCATGGATAGTAGTGTAGGATCATTTTTTTCAAAGGATGTATCGTAGTATTCATTTGTAGGCTGGTGGTGGAGCTTGGAGAGGTGATCGACTCGATTTCTGGCCTGCATCTCGCTATTTGCTGCCGATCGTTTTCACCAAGACATGAGCGGTTGTTTCGCGACCCCAGCGGGCGGCCAGTACGTGTCAGGAATCAGTTTTGCATTACCAAAGTACGAGCTTCTCTATCCTCCTCGGCGTGGTGTATCGAAGTACCTCCATAATCGATGGCAGCGGCACAAACTGGTTTGTATTTCGTGCCTTTCTGCGACTTGCAGATAAACAGCGATCTACCCTGAACCGTGCCGTGCGGCAACCCAGCCCAGCCAGAAACATGGACGTTTATCTTGACGCCTTCCATTCTGCGAGAAACTGGTTTCACAGTCCATCATTCCAAGTGGTACGGAACACGCAACTGATATCGATCATGTGCCGGGCAGGTGGAAGTCTTGCAAGAGTCGCCGGTGGTCGGAGGCACGTTCACGCTTTCCTACACTCCTTGGTCGCCCGGCAACTACAGGTGATGGTCTACAAACAGGTGTCACGATTATTGAAAAAAACGTTTCTGTTCAGTCGGATGTCGTTCGACTTACCAGAGTATCCTGCACAACACTCGGGAGATCTGTGTTGGTTGGTGGGAATAAGACTTAAGAAAGGCGCGGCAGGGTTAGGTATGATGCGGGGAGGCACAGGGCGAATGCTAGGGAACTGACGCGCCAAGCGATTCTGTTTTTGAAACCAGCTTGTCCATCTCCATCGAGTAGAGACCTGACGTTCTGCTAGTAGCTCTCTGGTGCAAGCACATTGCAACGCAAAAGGTTCCCAACCTTCGTCTCCCTTCCACCAATGGACACACTTTGGCTTCTGCACGCCAACTTATTGCGTTCAATTGCCCCGTCCTATGAAATGGAGCGGAGCGGAACTTGAGAGCGAGCAACCCGGAAAGAAAGCGAAGCGCGAAGAAAAAACCGCTTCCGTTCCTGTGTTGCCTTTCTTTTGCCCGTGTTCATCCCTGACTACACTCTTGTTCCTGCGTTCGTGAATGCAACGCGCCAACCAGCGACGGAAACGACACCACCACAGATATCAGCGACCCCGACTCCAGCAACACCACGACAACGGAGGGGATGCTAACGACGCGCCCGCTGCCATATGACGCCAACTCCTCCCTGTTGGCGACGGTGCTGTGGCAAGACCTGAATCTGTCCACCTCAAGCGTTTCGGTGGACTGCTGTGACAATCAAGGGGGACGCAAATGGATCATAGAGTTCGACTCGGGTGCGCTTGCTCTTCTCAAGGCTTTTCACTTGCCGTTGGGAGTTGAACACATCCCTTGTGTACCACAATTTGCGCCGTGTACCGTGATTTGTTCACACTTTGGATGTGGTATTCGCCCTTAGGTTCTTCTTTTCATGTTTACTGTCAAAACTGGAAAAAAGATCGGCAATAACTGTCTCGCGCACGAGGAGCACCCCCTGCTCGGCGCTGTAAACTTTTCCTATAGCAACAACACCCATGCGCCTCTCTTGTTGTTGTACTGACAGCTCACGTCTACGAACCAGTTGGACAATCTGTTCCGCAGCTTATCCACTTCCCGTTTCTCTGTTTTACCTGACATCACGGACCCTCCCCGCCACGGCGCACCCCGTGCACTTTTCCGTCGTCACCTCTCCTTCCGACAACAACCACAACCACCACCGTCACGACGACAACAACATCATCATCGACACCAGATCAAGGAGACTGGAATATCAGCTCCTTGATATGCGACTCCTCTGCGTTAACCGGAAACCGCGCGGGATGCTGGCAGCTGACCGGTAGTGATGGCGAAGGTCCGGTGGCCGGCGAGTTCAGGGTCAACTTCAGGGAGAGTGAATGGACGTCATGGTTACCGTACGACGTGCATGCAGGTGAGAGGTTTCAGCAGAGGTGGAAGGGAAACGTCAATGGGTTGGGTGTAGACGATTCGCTTTTGCGGCGCGACGTGGATGATGATTGCGGGAGTGGGGTTAGGGCTGTAGGACAAATGTCACCAGTATCAAAAGTAACGTGCGATTGTGCACTTTGTCCCCACTGGAAGCCCATATTAGCAGGCAACATGATTGCTTTTGACGCTCGCTTGTTCCTGTAAGACGAAGAAAATACGAAGAGATATCATGTACGATGAGCGTGCTTTCCTTCTCCAGAGTCAAATATCGTTTGAAGGCTTTCTTAATTCGTTCTCACACCTTAATCATGCAATGCCATCAGTTGTTCGAAAACAATCGACATTGGGATGTTGGTTGTTCCTTTGCTGTCCTCACGCTGCGAAGAATTAAACAAAGTACATTTAACCTCATCTAACAACTTGCAGACGATATGGAAACGGCTTTGTTGGCCTTGGAAAGCATAGAAGATTGCGAAGTGTCCCGAACACCAGCGGGAAGCGCTAGGCAACACGTGTGGGCGGTCACTTTCCTCGAGGTACATCGATATCAAGTGATGGATGATGTGGTTTACCTTGGTGTGATGCGGTTGAGGCAGAACGCGTGAATACGTGACAACGTGGTGAAGTTGGATCCTCCTTCGCTTCGCATTGTGTGGTGGACTCTTATACAGCAGGTATAACAGGTGTATCGATCGATCGAAAGGTTTCGTGTAGATATGACATATCTTTTGTGACCTACAGTTCCTTGCTCCCGGCTAAATATGCCACGTCTGATTCGATTCCCACCATTTTCTGGTCCATCGTCATCGAACCCTTTTCCAGGTTCGAAAACCGACAGATTTCGGTTTCGTTTTGGATGATATGGGCAACATGCCTGCCATGGTGGTGGACGCTACACGCATCAGAGGGACCGACGCATCCATCGACGTCCGATACGTTTTTGGTAAGATGTACAAAATCACTAGTCCGCGTGTCATATGCGACGGAGCAGAGACATTCCCGGAAGTATTGTTGTCTTAATCAGGTTATTGTTGTTGCTGTCTTCACGTCAAAAACCGTTACCTTTCTAGTGCCTCCCTTTGTCCATACAAGTCTAACACTTGACGCAGTCGATTCCCGTGGTCACAGGCTAATGGTGATAGCGAGCTAAAGGCTAGGCTGGGGGGTTGGGGACAGGGGCGGGGGCGGGGGCGGAGAGTTATTCAGAGTGTGAGGGTGGTGGAAAGCTGCGCAGCGATTGCCGCGTACATGTATGAGAGCACAGTTGAACTTAATATGGTCTTATCGGGGGCGACAGTGCACTGGTCGAGGTGTCGTGTGCATCTGGTGCACTTCGTTGTGATGTGAAGGACCACAGGGGAAGACCAATGGTTGCAATCAACGGGCACGACAATCCCATGAGAGGTTGAACTGGCTATGTGTCACTCCCTCAACGTAACCCGTCTGGAAACGGAGCTCGTGCCTCAGCTACCCACCAATACAAGCAGCATCCAACTACATGTAGAGGAATGCAACACGAACACTACCCGATAGAGGTATTGACTTTATCCTTTCGTCTGGTTCGGTGGAAATATAACGACATGGATGAAGCACCATCACATCCCCAATCTGTATACCCTGCTTCCGTTACCCTTACGCATCGCAACAGGAGGAGACACAGACTACGCTCCGTGGGAGGGCAAGCAGATGGGGTCTTACGGGGAAGGTGCCGGGGCTGCGTACGTGTTTTCTAGGTCCCCTGCGGCAGAGGGTTACGTGTGGGGGCAAGATCAGGTGGGCATTGCGGTAGAACAATACGGTATTGGTGGGCCTTGTGCAATATGATATGTCTGTGCTGGACACAAGTTTTTTCCTCGTAGTTCACTTTCTGGGCTCGGCGCTTGATGCCATGTGAAATACTCACCACGTACGACGTCGATACGACATACCACACACTTATTGTTCTTGCTGTTGTTTTCACACCGTGTTCGAGAAAAAGAGCCGCCGCGAATATATGATGGTTATGCTTACATCAACGGAAACCGAACCGTGTCGATCATTGCTTACCAAAGAATCGTCGCATCCATTCTGCCGTCTGTATCGATGGATCGTCCCAACACGTCGGGCTTGTTCAACGGGGGTAACGTCGACCAGCCAAATAATTCTCCAAGCAATCGCTGACATTCGTATTGATGTCTACACATGTAACGTGAATAACGCAAACAAGCAGAAGCTGCTCGGATCAGACACGGACGGACAAGACGCCTTCGGCCACTCTGTTTCGGTCGATGAGGACCACGAGCTGCTTGTCGTGGGAGCCCCGTACGCGGAAGACTATGGTGTCACCGAGGTGAGCAGTCTCTGAACGAACCTCTACTCTTACCCTTGCTTTGTAGACCCTGATGCCAGTTACAGATAGATGCACCCGTCCACATCTGTTGGGCGAAACACCGCCATTGGAGTAAGCTTGCGAGAGCCGCCTTGTGGAATATTGAAGCCGAAATAAGTAGACAGCACGTCATGTGGTACGCCGAAAGAACTGCGTGTAGCGAGGGTCACGGCGGTCGCCATACGATAGAACAGGAAGATTGGTTCCCAAACGCTCAGTCATATCGTTGCCTGCCGGGTGTATTTCCCCCCCCCCTGCGCGCGGCTCACTATCAGGTCCAAGGAATCAGCTGCAGCGCCATGACGGGAACTTTTACCCTGGGCTTCAGGGGCTTCACGACGGACCCCATTCCCGCTAATGCTTCCATGTAAGTCGAAAACCATCCTTCCGGTCGCCCCCATTTAGGTTAGAAGCCCCATCTTCTTTTGGGAATCTCCACGTAAGTCCGAGCAATATTTGCGACATTTGTCGGCTGCCCCTGTGAAGTGTAACCGGTATGATTTCATTGGACTGTTCGGTATGTTGCTGGTATTGTCTCAATGCACACCACCGCCAACCTTTTCCTTAGTCTCCATAGTTGAAACAAACTCACCTGTAGTTGGCGATCCGAGAAGAAACGGTAGTGCTGCGCCACGAACTGGACACTCGAACAACGACCATGCCCCCCCAACAGCGCTCCACAATGGCGACGTTGTTTAACCAGACACGTACCGAGCACCTTCCCGTGGGGTCAAAAGCATGTTCCGGACGCTAGAAAAAGTTGATATTTTTCACCAAATGACACGCTCAGAGATGCCATTGGTGCCACATCTTGTTGGTGGGAATACTCGAAGTAAAGATCAAGTTTGTGGAGGCATAGTCTAGCCGATGCAGACTACTGTTCATTGAAACCGTCGAATTGAAATCGTCGATTTGCCGGAGGCGTTTTCGTTCCTGTATTTTGGGGTACAAGATTTGGAAGAGGACGCTTGGGAGTGACCACTCTCTCGGATAAGTCACGTGCAACGAGAAGGCGCACTGGGCAGCGTAGGACAGGAGAGCTACACAGCAGTAGGTGAACTGAGAGAGAGGGATACTAGGGACTGGCCAAGTTTAGAGGCCAAGAAGTTGTGTCTTTTGCGTTCTACGCGTTACCTTTTGGAGTTATCTTCTTAAGAGCCAAGAGGGCGGGGCCTAGAATGAATTGTAGAGTAGCCATTTGGGGACTTGGTCGTCTGAGGTGTTACGTGCGGTAGGAAGAGTTCCCCACACCGGTGGAGAGAGAAAAAACCCGGCCGCTATTCTTAGGGGAGAGGGAGAGACAGCACTGATGTCCAGAGACACGGTAGGATAGACGCAGAGCGCGTCTGCGGGAAGCGTGCTCAGTCAGTGTGGTTTCTCTCTCTTCCCTTCGCGTTAAGCGCAACATTAATGCAAGATGACAATTCGAAAGACACACAATAAATCGCTCCTAAAGTCAGCGTGATAAGAACAACAGTCATGCCCCCGATACACGAACCAGCTTCCACCCATGTTCCGTCACCTGCCGATTCCCGTCCCCCTTGACAACAACAAAACTGCTTGGATGCCTAGATTTGAACTCTACACTGCGATCAAAGGGCCTTTCGGGACCACGAAGAACCTGCACCCTTTCCCCGAGATAGACGTGAACGAGAGGTTTCCTGCGGAATGGTCGGCGTCTGCCCCCGCGGGGCTGTGCACGGGGAACAACTCTGCCTTGCTAGCGTTTCGCACACCGCGGCACGACTTCTGGGGAGGGAGCGGGGACCTGGAGCTGTTGACTGTGGACGACTCCTTGCTTGACGGTCAAGTCACGGTGGAAGAGGTGCGAAATGTCACACGGAAGTGGGGGGGGGGGGGGGCT
>CACKRE030005011.1:107078-127185 GCA_902602495.3 Ectocarpus sp. CCAP 1310/34 | reverse complement strand
CCCGGAAGGGGGGGGGGGGGGGGACTTGGTAGCTTAGGGGATAGGGCTCCGCGTGCTAACATGCAGGGATAACAGTTCCGCCCGCGTTACCCATTCCTGATCCACGTTGCCATGGCGCAAGCTTGTTTTATCGCTTCTTTTTGCATTTACGTTGGGGAGGGGAAGCTGGAACCACGGCATGATCCGCTGAAGGCGATAGCCAAAAGACTGCGAAACATCAGCCGGTACTTGCCTCGGTACCCTTAAACATCAAAAAGCATTGGATCAACATCATTTCAAGGAAAGATCGGTGTTTCCTTCGCGTTTGTCGCAAACCGTCTAACAGGTGGTGAAAGGCACTGCCAACCCTGACGGCCCCTTCTCCCGCGGAGCACAAAAGGGAGCGGCCTACGTGTACCGTCGAAGTGCTACGAGCGGGCTCTGGTACGAGGAGACAAAGCTCTTCTTGGACGACGGCCTAGCGACAGACCGATACGGCTGGCAGGTTAGGGAAATCTTGTGTATCCCGAGTGACACAGAAATAGGCACCCCGTCCCACCACCGTGCCTTGAACCACAAGATTTTTTAACTGATTTCGAGCTGACAAATCACCGCTGTCAGCTTTACAACGGTTTCCGTTCGGCATGGGACGGAAATAAGCAGAACCCTCACACCTCCCTTGGGAGACGCAATGAGGTACAACGATAACGATGTGGTGGACCCCGCGAATTGCTGATTCACCACACGGGCACATGTGCAATACTCGTGCTCGTTACCCCGGAATCACCAGGTCATGGCGCTCGGCGACGATGTGACGAACGACATCGTGATAGTTTCGGCCCCGGGCCGCAACGGCGAGCAGGGCTCCGTCTACGTGTATACGTACACCGAGAGCGAGGAGCGGTGGAGCTTGTTGCAGACGGTCACGAGTGAGCTCTGGTCCCTCGGTGGGTGCATGCTGCGTGGAACCCTTGCGAGCTGAACGTTCCCCTCCGAAGTTATTCCATGTATGCTACATTTTTTCACCCCAACAGCGACGTGGACGAACGTGTTTTAGTGCTATTTCTAGTAGCGATAGTTTGATCCCCAACATACTTTTTTCGTCTAATGTTGCTGTTTTCTTTCACCTTTACCGTCTCTATCTCTGCTCAGCACCTTTTAACGCTGAACACCCGCACTCATAGGCTACTAGCACAGCAAAGGTACATGAAACGCCGAGATAAAAGGCAGCAGAAACCCAACAAAAAAGCGAAAATGAACCAAACAAGGATGTACGGCGCCAGACAGTCAGATTTCGCAGCATATTGGACAGAGAGAGATAATTGAGCTCATCCCTCACACTTGACACGCCAGGCCAAGCACAGTGCAACACAGAAAAGCATACCAATCAAGACAATATACCCTCTCATGATGCTATCCTTATACTTATACACGACAAAAACAATTCGGATAACGCCCGACCCATACTCTCGTAGACCAGACCAATCAAGTTTCATTCTCCCAACGCAAGGTCAGACCTTTAGGGCTGAAAGAGCCAGACTTGACTCATCACTACACCTCTTGGGATGCTGGACTCGTGACCCCAAACGCGCACGCACACACGCCCCGCAGGTCAGGACGAGTTCGGGAGTTCTATGTCCTGGAGCAGCGACACGCTTGTGGTGGGTGGGGTGGGATACAACTCAAGCGCCGGCGCCGCATACATCTTTACGGTGTCGCGATCGGGCGTGTATCAGGCAGATCAAAGGATCGTGCACCCGGAACAGGTGAGCAGAGGTTGCATCACGCCATCAGATCCTACTCGTGGACGAGAACGTCCGTAAATTGTGCAACTTCGACGCCCGTTCGCTACACGTTCCAGCCAGCCACTATGCGTGTAAACGCATGAGTTCTAGAGATAAAATCGGCAGATTTGTGCTTAGGGGCCTTCATGCGGCGATCACGAGGGCCCGCCTTCGGATACCTACTCATGGCTCTGCTCGTTAATTGCTTGGCCACGCCGATGTTAATCTACACCCCCGAATCCCTACTCCTTTCCGGGTTGACCAACAGCATCAGTGGTTTGTTGCGGGCGCCTCCGCCAAGAACATGCCACCCCCTCCCGACGTTTTATATCAAACGTCTACATCAAAACAACGAAATCATACCGTACGCTAAGGCCACACGGTTGTTGACGTTGTCTCAGGCAAGGGCCGGCGACCTTTTCGGCGAGAGCGTGAGCCTCTACGGCAACTTTTTGGCGGTGGGGTGTCCCGGGCGAGAAGACACCTGGCTCCACACGGGAAAGGTTGGCACTGATTGGGAAGGGGAGGACGTGGGCGCCGTGTACTTGTACAGGAGGGATAGCGCGGAGAACGCCTTCTTGTTCTTTCAGGTGTGTACCGTCATCTGTGTAGAATTTGGTTTTCTGTGCGGGTTAGCTACGTCGCTGTCAGCTTTTGGGTACGGTGCATCCCGCACTTCGGTATTCACCGATTTGGTATTTGTGTATGGTCAAGATCATCTGGAAGCTCTTTCGTAATGGTCCCGACTGTACTAACGAGGAACGGAGTGGACGAAGACATGAAGGGAGGGAAGGCATGGGGGTATTGGCGATCGTGTACTTGTGCAGGAGAAACATCTCCAAAGACACGTTCGTTCGGAAAATGATTTCCCGCCGAACGGCAACGAAGAAGACTGAAAAAATGGCAGGACAATTGACATCCTCAGAAAAAACGAGGTGATGCTCGTCGCCCTCTAGCTACTGCAATGCCGCAACATTGGGCATACCACGCGGGATGTGTTGATAGTGACATGAGCAAGTGCTTGCACGACATCGGCAACCCCCACCCGAAGATACGTCAAACATTTTTTTTACTGGAAGGACGAAGATGCGCAGTCGGCCTTGGGGATGACTGTCCTCATCGAAGGCTCATTTAGTACCCCGGCATTCTTCATCGCCTCCATCGTTCACATCCTCCGTGGTGCACCTCTGTCTGCCATCATTGCCTCTTTCAAATCGCCGCCGGAGAGTAGAAACTCGTCCCTTCCAACGTCAAGCCGTTCGATCGCTTCGGGGCTAGCGTGAGCATCGACGGGGATGCTCTTATTGTCGGGTCGCACCAGGACTTTGAAGAGGGTAACCTGGCCTACCAGCGGGCCGTTCAGGTGCGGGCGGTGCTATTGTTTGTGACGTCATTGGTTGGTAGTGGTGCTGCTGATGCTGCTGATGCTGCTGATGCGACCATCGTCATCGTTGTTGCTGCATTGGTCCTTCTTTGGGCAAAACTCCCGAACGGAAAGTTCGAAAACGTGAAACATTAATCAGCGCGAAAGCTTAAACAATGGCGACAGTCGAACCTTTGGCGATAAATGGTGATGAGGTGTTCCACTTTTCGTGCCATACCTAACTTTCTGTTGTGGTGCAAATGATATTAAACAGGTGGTGACGGTTCAGTCGGATCCCGGCGGTGCTGGTGTGGGCAACGTGTATCGCCTAGGCTGGAAGGAAGAGTGCATCGACGACGCTGACGATAACTGCGAGGTAAAGGAAACGCTCGCGTGGTACGCATAGATGGTGACGTCAACCTCCCGCGCCGTACTACAGTACACACGCGGGTGATAATCCCTTTTACAGCAAGTGCGCTACAAATCGATTCGGATCTTGTTTATTTTCGTACGAAAAACAGAAATTGACGAACCCCTCATAAGCTCTTCACCTGGTAGAGATAACTTCGGCGGGCAACTGTAGCTGAACAAAATTCATATGGAAACCTACGTGGGGTGTTAGGCGTGGCTACGGTAATCGGGAGATTGACTGTTCTAACTGTATCAAGCTCTTTTCCCTTTCGAAGAGTTCCATGTGCTCTTCGTGGTACGCCATTGCGCACATCTGTTTGTCGCACCTGCACCAACATCGAAAAAAAAACCTCGGCGTCTTCACAGGTACGATGGACGCGCGACATCGAAACTGACGCGAGTGGGGTCGTCCTCAAGAACATTCTCGAAGAGGTATGTGTGTACATGTGTGTCTTCGTGTAGGATGTTTTTGGATGGTTGCGTGGCTTTATTTTTTACACCACCGGCAAAACACAGCCCAAACCCAATCGTTTGATCACGGTTCCATTGATGTTGGTGGCACACTACTGCAGTCTGTTGGTGTCATCGTTTGCTCCCCTGTCCCACGTCTCGCGCTTCCGGTTGATGCAAACTTTGCGCAGGACTTTGACCTAGGGGTGGGAGTGAGTGAGCTCGTGGTAGCACGAAGCGGCATGGATGAGAGTACGGGTGGATATCAGTACACCGTCATCTTCCTCGAGGAGACTGAAAGCGTGCCGCAGATGCTGGTGGGTTTCCGTGAATCTGAGGCATTGAGCTGTGTGTGTTTCGAGAGAAGGCTAGGCAGCAAATCACAGCATTGATCGCTGTAGATGCAACGCCAGTCTTGTTGTGCGCAGAGACTGAACATCCTTCGCATTTTGAGCTGGTGGCGCCCGTGCATCATAACGGGCCACGAGCAATAAGTAGATGTTATCGAATACGTACAGCTACAACGAACAATGCCAATCGTATAAAATTCACCAAAGTTGCCAATACAGAGGGCAGGTCGATCGGACTAGTCATTGACTTACTTACCCGACACACACGCCAGCTTACCTCATGAGAATTGCTCCAGTACCTGAATCCTACAGCTTTGTCCCAGGTTTGCGATGATAATCGGAATCATTTGTTTAATCAACAAGACATTCGTGCGTTAGACTCAATCCTGCATATTTTCAGATGAGAGTGCCTTTCTTTAGAGTAGAGTCCCCTTCCCGCGTCGTTTGCCTCTGGTGCATGACGTCGGCTTCACGCCCTTGGCTCTGCTAGGTGGACGACTCAGCGGTTTCAGGACCAAACGCCTACGTGAGCGTAGAAATCCTGAACGAGGTCCCGGGGAAGCTGCGGGGGGTCACGCACGTCTTCGCGAGACAAGTGAGTAGGGAAATCCTTTGAGACAGGATGCTGCAGCGTGAAAAATGTAGGTTCTGTTCCAACACTTTGAGCCAATCGCTGCCCCACCGGATTGAAAAACGTGAAAAATGATATGCGCGGTGTTTCATATCTTTCATCCGGGTATTTCAAAGCAATTATTTGCGGCCTGCCCCGATCACGTCGAGAGCTGTCTAAAAGTATTCCAAAAAGAAAAACATTTTAAGGTGACTGAGTGCCAACAACGATTGCCATCATGGCACTTTAGGATCTTGGACTATACGCCTCGTTCTCGTCACCTCCTCACACTATCAAAAGACCCAGAAGTGTGATACTAAACAAATATATGACGATGGTTCAGATTTCAGCCCTGCCGGCATGGATTCAGAGTCGCGGTTATCACCGAAAAGCACCTATCTCATCGCTGCTTCATCCTCCTCGCCAACACAAACCCCAATGCTAACCAGCGGCCGGTGTTATTGTTTCTGGTTGCATCGTCAATATCGCAGGTTTCTGGGGATGTGGACTCGTCCTTCCGTGAACAGTGCTTCTTATATCCTTGGATAAAGCAACGGCAAGATCTTTTCGGAACAACTGTCGCCGTTTCGGGACAGTTTGTCGCCGTTGGGGCTCCCAACCGAGACACAATCCATGGGTAAGTCTCGTTATCTTGTGACTAGGCAGCGTCCTCTGGAGAACGTTGGGAACGTAACCGTGGCATGTCCGCCAAACCCTGTTCGACTTGAGGTGTTTCAGCCTAGTTTTTCGTTCGGAGTGAGTAAGTTCGTTTTTCCCAAGCTGCCAAGGGTGCGCCGCCAACACTCGCCGGGTGGTCTACCAAAGAAAAATATCTAGCACAACCGAGCTATGTATTGTCTTTCAAATTCTGTAAAGAAGAGGTCTCTCCTTTTTACTCATCTCATCCAAACTACGATCATCATTACTCTCAGATCCTTCGAGGATCAGAACCTGACATCTTTGAATACCGGAGCCGTGGAAGTGTTCAACCTGGACTTCTTGTCCTTCCGGTTCGAGAGCCTCACCTACTCCGTTCTGGAGGGCGATACGTTAAGGTAACGGCTCATGTCTCCTACAAGAAATGTTGATAACCCGTCATGAAGGGGGTTCCAATGACATGCTTTTCAGTAAGGCATACAATGGCAGTACGATCAACACAATTACCATCAGCCTAGTGCTTCTTCATGTACTTCATGTGCACACATCGGAACCAGACGGAACAGTGTGAACGAAAGAGGGCTACGGGTAAGGTGCCATGACACTGGAACGCTTCCTAGGCGTTGATTGCTAATTGGATGCCAATGGCCCTGCGGACGGTCGTCAAGGCCCTCGAACAATCTGTTGGCGCCTAGTGGGGGCATGCACCATATACCATATGGGTACAAACGCTAAGCAAGGTAACACGCGAATCTCGCATACAGGGACATGACTGTGGTGCACCAACCAAAGACGCTCGTCATGACATTGCACTGGTCCTAATTCCGTCCCTTTGTCCACTATCACTCGCCGCTGGATACCCCTGCCCCCACCCTCGGTTGACAGCATGAACATCTCGAGGTTCTCGGAGTTCTCCAGTACCCAGGTTTTCAATCTCAAGTCTATCGATCGAAACGCCGACCAGGAGTTCCAGGTGATGGCGTATGGTTATTGTTGTGTATCTTCTGCGGTGGCCATGTTTCCTATTTGTTCATCATGGAGCTTGGGGTTTTACGGGAAACGTTTTGGTACGAGCTTCCCCCACCTCGAAGCTATGTAGAAGATGAGGGAAACAGTCTGGGTTCTCCGAAAATATGGCAGCGAAAGCGAGTCGATATGTGTCCCGTCTCTGTCTAATCACTTCATTGTGGTTACCTTTTACCTCGCGAATTTCAAGGCTTTTTTGAGCTCGCCCTGCACTAAGGCCGTTTTCAGCTACGAGTTGGAAGAACTTCTTTCGATTACCTCGCTTTGGACACCAGGCTCTTGCTCTGCTGAGTTCACCACGTCGCGCTCCCTGGTCATGGTTCACCGAATCCGGACAAACGACGAAAAACAATACTGAAACGTGACAACAGCTCATTTCACGGCACATTGTCTCTCGACCATCTTTCTCGCTCTCTGATTGGCTTGCTTAACTCATCACCCCTTCCTTTTCTTCGTTGTTCAGGACTACATCGCAGCAGTCTACGACCTCAGTGTGGCCTACCCTGACGTGCCGGTTTCCCAAACGGCTGCTGATGTCGTCGGGGCGGGGACGGCCACAGCGAGGTCGCAGTACTACGGCAGCGCCAACAACCGGTCCTTGTGGGTGGGGGGCATGTTCGATTACCGAGGATTGTCGGACTACACGCCGATCGAAGATCAGGTAGAACTCGAGCAATCTCTGGGAGCGCTTCTATATTAATAATCGCTCCGCCGTGCACAGCGCAGTAGGTGGATCGGTTGACTCCGAATCCGCCCGGGTCTGGAAGCGTTTGGAAGCTGCACACAGTAAGCAGTAGGCAGGAAAATGAACGACGATACTGAAATAAATACAATGGTATGTGTTTGGAGTACAGGAAAGTGTGCTACTGAGAAATATGTTGTGGTGGGGTTCGAGTCCATCGCCGACATGACAGGTGATCTCCGAGGTCCCATGCCCGTCTCGCCAGAGCTAAGGAATATGATGGTTTATCGCGTTCTCCGACCAGCGGGGAAAACCGCAAGGCCCGGCCTTAGGGGGATTCGACGTTGCTGCCCTTGCCAGACGACAAACGCCTCGAAAAGGCGACGTCCTCACCAATGCGAATCAGCAGCATATTTGAAACAACGAAGTACTTTCTGGTTCTGCATAAAGTCCAACCACCTACGGTGGCTGTCTCACTGCTTTGTCTGGATGAAATGAACTCACAGATGCAATTTTCCGCGTACGAAGCGAGCGTGTACTATCTCCTCAACACCACCGACGACAACGTGGTCGAGACGCCTGATGAAAGCTTGACCGTGTCTATCTACGTCCCCGGGATGTTCCCGAGCTTTCTCGGCGACCTCATTGCTGTGGTGGAGATAGAGGTGAGTTTCTCAGCCCTGTGTAAAACAAATTCTTGGAAAACATGAAGGCGAAACCTTCGCAGGAAGATCATGAAAGCTGTTAGATCACGTGTTCCCGCTTTATTTCAACGAAGGGGCAAGAGTCATAGCGGTGCGAGTACCTCGCTATTGTTCAAAGTTTAGGACAAAACGAAAGAAAGAAAGTGACGTGTCATGCTCGTTCAGTGCACTCTGCCCTCTCAATAATTTATCAAGAAGTCGTGTTTGTCCTCCGTGATCCTGCCATCTCTCACGACCCAGTAGCGGACAGAAAACGACGAACATTTGTACCTATTTCAACAGCAACACAACTTAACAGTGGTCGTGTACACGCGCGCACTGCTTGTTTCTGCAAATAGGACAATGGTGACGGCGAAGGGCCTTACAACGCCACCGCCTCTTGGGGAACCGTGGGCGCGGCCGACAGTTTCACGACGTTCATGGACAGCAAGGTGTATACCTCGAAGATATCCGCGGACGACACCGAGGTGGGAGGCGGGGTCGGTGAAGCAAGAAAGATTCGATGGGGTTCGTTTCATGTGAAGCTGCTTAGCATTGACGGGGGGTGGGATTGAGAGGGAGAATATTTCTTCCATTTATTCTTCGACAGCACACCATTCGTTTCCGAGGCAAGTTCGTGGTCCATAGTCAAATGCTCCAGGTTGTGAAAAGAGATAGCGCACATAATGCATAGGGTAGGTGTGATATACGTTCAAGAATGGCGATGTTCAATTCGTCAGCCGGTCTCTACGATAATTGCTGACAAAGCGCGTGGTGTTTCCCCATATTTGCAGCATGTGAAGCAACCGTTTTGTTGTCTGAGAATGCCTGGATCGTTAAAACATATCTTATCCGACGACACTTTTCAGGACATGAACCGGTTCGGTGGCGCTCTGGACACCGCCGAAGACGCTGGTCTTATGATCGTTGGCGACGAGTTCTCCGAGATCGATGGGTAAGGTCGGAATGTCGTCCTTGTTGTTTTTGGTGATGGTGGGGGTGGTGGTATTCGTCGTCGTAATCGTAGTCATCGTTGCTGCTGCCGTTGTTTTGTCCCTCACCCATCCACCCTGGGCTTTTAGGTCAATGCACGCTCCGGGATCGCAGGCCTACCGCTGTTATGGAAGTACCGCTACTCTACAACGCTGCGTGAGGCATGTCTCATGCTGCTTATTCGAAGCGACACAAGGCATCTTCGAATGGATATCCACAAGGCAGAGTCGTAAAAGCTGAACAGTTAGGATGCCTAGCCCGGATGTTTTCTCCTCATGACAAGCTTATCACTGAACACTTCTGTAGAAAGGTTAGCGTGAAAGCTAACTTATAGAACCTTAACTCCTCGCCAATGGGTTTGAAAGAGCAACATTCAACCTTTTCCTCCCGAAAGAGACCGAGCTCTTGAAGTTTGTTTTCTGCGCGATATTTTTTCGCTTGCTGGTATCACTGAACTTCGGTGCTTTGAACGAACGCGATTATCAGAGCACGTTTCACATCGATCATCTTGACAAATCATTCAACAACGGGCACCCCAGCAGTTGTTGACAAAAAGACAGCGATATCGAACGCCAACAGTCCTCAACGGCCCCGTATGTATCGAAAACCTCCGGATCAGGCATATTAACTGCGGGACCGCCTATGTTTTCCGGTTGGAGTACGGCGCGTGGCAGCAGGAGGCCCAACTACTGCCGTTCGAAGAGAATATTGCTCAAGGGGCTCACTTCGGTCAAGCAGTCCAGGTAAATGCACGGCAGCAGTTGCCCGGGGTTTGACGCGTAAAGTCATAGCCGCCGTGGAAACCAGTCAGATCAAAGCAACTCCTTCATCATTTGTTTCACTACGAATCGTAGAATAACACGTCAGGGGCGAACCTTTGTCACATTTTGAACCCGGCGCTATGTGTGTTTGCTTTCACTCACCAGGGTATACCTCTGTGACTCGCATAGTGAGATCCTTGTGTTGTTGCGCGTCACACACTATAAAACACCCCATATCATACCCTACTTTACAACTTCGCATCACCTGCATCCCAATTTCGACCACAACCTACATCATTCCATGTATCCTTACATGTAGATCAACAAGGTGTACGGGCGGGAGACGTACACTGCGCTCGTCGGCGCACCGGGTCAGGCGAAAGTGTTCGTGTTCGAATACAACGCTACCACTGGGGCTTGGGACGAGGCCCAGGTACAGCGTTATCCAGAGTTTGTTGTTTCCCCTCTGAATCGTTTTCCCGGTAGCTCTGCACATGGTTCATTTGGCACTGAGAACCCTTAGATTGTCGCTGGCACCGGCGATGATATCTTACTGCGGCCATTGCTCTGCATGCAATGGTCCATGGCTGCTATGCACATTGTTTTGCACCGAACACACACCACAACCGCGTCTATTCGAACGCGTGCACGACGAACCAGACGCTGGAAGCGGACGGAATTAACCTTCCCAACGACGGCTTCGGCGGGAAAAACGCCCTTGCCCTCGACGAGGATATAGCCGTCGTCGGCGCACCAGGCGCGGAGTCTGTTTTCCTCTACTACCGAACCAGGGTGGCGGCAGGGGCAAGTGATGATGATGAGGTCAGCTGGACGTGGGGACAGAGCCCGGTAAAGACGCTCATGTCTTCGGATTTCGACTACGATATGGTCCACTTGCTGAAGATCGTGCACCGACAGGTGTGGGTCAGGAGTGGTGTGACGGGGTGGATAACGATGACCAGTGCAGTTGGATGAACATTTTGGAACAGATAGGAGAACCGACCTCGTTACGAGTAACATCAACAACCCTTATTATCTATGTTCTGTCAGGACTATGGTGCCGCGGTAACCCTCGACGTGACCTCTCGCACTCTAGCGATCGGATCCCCACTGGCCAACTATGACAAGGTTGGCACGGACGAACCAGAAACGTATGACACCAGGCCGGACAAGGCAGAGACAAGGGCCAGAGGCAAGGTCTACGTTTACTACTCGGAGCCCGCAGTTCAGGTACTATCTGTCGGGGAACTAGAACCAAGGAGGAAACTTATGGTCGCCTTGGAACGCATTTGCCGCCGTTGGAACCGTAGTCACTTTCACGGCCGGGATTTCACTCCAAAATGACGTGTTTTGCGGGCAGTGTCCACGTGTTTCCTTCTGTTAGCCCGCACTTCGAGTAGCAGCTATGATGTCTGGCAAAAGAATGTCAGATCAATGTCGCACATGCGTGCTGGGCAGTTCACAATAGCTGTTCCGAGGGAAAGGTCTACATCGTATCTATTCAGGGCCGTTGATGTGATTCTTTCTCAACATCCCCATCTGCAACGGTCGAGCAATGTTTCTACCCAAGACATGGCCCTGTATACTCACGGGACGTAACTCTACACCGGGAGTAGCTCCGCGGTATCTCATCTGCGCAATCACCCCGAGGTCGTTCCTGCTCTATTCCACGGTAACTTCAGCATTCTTGGGAGGGTGCACGACAAACACCCCTCAAACAAGACCTCGCCGCGTAGACTGTATTACGGTGATTGTCTTGACTGTTTCTGAGCGCTAGACGCCTAGTCCACCTGTATGTCGTAGTAGATGACGTCGTCAGCACAGACAGTGCCTCGCTCCTGGAAGCAAAACGGTGCCACAAACCTTTGTCCAGGTCAAAATATTTGCACGCTTAGTTTGGCCTGTCCCCCCCGTCGTTCTCGCCCCGTCGGTGTTTGCCATCGGGATTGGGCTTTGGGCGCTTGGCAACGACGTTGTAAAACAAGCCGCCCCCCCCGGTGTTTGCCATCGGGGTTGGGTTTTCGTCGCTTGGCAACGACGTTGTAAAACAAGCCAATTCACTTTGTGAACTCGGCAACCAGGTTACCGGGTTTTTTTTTACCTCTGTGTTTTTTTGGGCGTTAACCATAATGGTGGTCGAGTAGATCATGTTGTGCGGGGTGGAGAACCCTCGCTCCGCATAAGGGGGATGATCGCACCGCGTTGTGTTAAATTGGTCAAGCACCCTCGAGGCAGCTACACAGTGCTTACAACTGTCTCAGGAAGTGAAAGCACCAGAAAATAAATTAAGTCATACGCAGCTGTCACCCGTACGCAAGGAAGTAAGCACAAGATGCCGAACTCCCCTAGCAGGATGCAGCGCACCCTTCATGCGACTCGCCGCATGCCTCAGGGCGCTTCGCGCGTGGTGGTGTGAGAGCCTGGTCCGGTGAGAACCCGGCGTGCTCCGTCCCGGCTTTGTAGGGATGCGAGGTCAATGGTGTAACGACTATGGCCTGCACGACTATGAGTTCACCCTCCCCCTCCCCCCGTCGTTCTACGTTTGTGTTCGGTGAATCTTGGTTCAGTCGGTAACCCTTGGAACAGAGTTCGGTCTTTCTGCCGGGACGTTCATGTTGTCGCTCCATCACCGGAACACCACTTCAAACACCACAGAGGTGAGAAAACCACTTGCACGCACGGAAGCTAACACCCTCAATGGAAGCACAGGTAGCACATTGTTTCGTATTGATGCCAGACTCGAGAAAGATAAAGGTGGGTTTTGCAACAATTTCTTAAGCACTAATTATGTTGGTGATGAACGTTTGCCGCGCAATTGAGAAGTTTGATTCGTCTTTTCATTCGTTGAGATTGCATCTTGTCATATCACATGGAATCACATCTTTCGACGTGGAACGTCAAGAAAAGTAAAACAGGTTATGCTGGCAGTTTGCTTAGTTTCTTCAATGTTGCATAACCAAAAGGCGTCTGAACGTATCAAAGTGAAGCGATATAGCAGTACCCATCCTAAGAGAAAAGTTGCGTATTTTCCGTTCGTCCTTGTTTCTCGTGATCGTTGTTCCGTTGCTGCCCTATCCCTTGGGTTTCGAAGGAGGCGTTAGGGGAATCATTTTCTCCATGATAAAGGCCAATGAAACGACGCCTGTGAATCGTAACTCAGAAGACAACCAACCGTGCGCCAATAGACCAGCAACCGTATCTCAACGCACGTCGCACCATCGTCGCTGTTGTTACTGTACCAGGTGTCGTGGGACGCCCAAGCTCTCGACTTCAAGAGCGCGGTGGAGGCGTTGTCGAACGTGGAGGAGGTAGAAGTGACGAAGGACCAGTGGACGGACGCCACTGGTTTCGACTTCTACCGTTGGACGGTAGGCGCCCTTCCCATGAACCACCTTATCGACCTTGGACAATAGATGAGGAAGCCTGGTCGGCCGAGAAACCGAGCGCAGTACTTGTTGGGCGAAGAAAATGTAGCTCGTGGGCGTTCTCATGGACTTGGCGAGCTATACCCATACCTGACCGGCAAACTAGCATCACAAGTGCTGAGGCGTACTTAGGATGCTCCTTTCTTTTTGTTGGTCGTACCAACCCAGGTACTTAGTCAACATGCACTTGCGTTTCTCCCTCCGGCAATTCATACCACGGCACATACTCTCGAAAATTGTCAGGTGAGCTTTACGTCAGAATTCGTGGAAGACCCTCCCCTCCTCGTCCCGTCCTGGGGAGGCGGAAACGGTTGCCAAGACTGCGTCGACTTTAGCTCGGGGTTCCCGAGAAATGGAGGCGCTTACGTCAACGTTAGCAGCGAAGGGACGATGGGGGATTGGGAGGAGCAGGCCGTGCTGCAGGCTTCGGACAGGAGGAGCGGCGACCGCTTCGGGGCCACCCTCGCCCTTGACCAGGTGCGAAAAAAAGACACCAACCTCGAAAACGCGTTTATGGACCTCCTTCTTTCGATAGATAGTCAAATCGTGCCCTTGGCCCTTGACAAGGTTAACAAGAAAACGGAAATCAGTTGGATGAGAGTTGTAGATGAGAATGCCGAGCTAACAACAGACTGGGTACGCCGGGGTGGACCGATCCTCACGCGCTTCCTGTAGGGGCAAGTACAAAGGGAATGCATCGATTCGAAGCCACACGAATCCTGCAGACTCCAGATGGAAACCGTGAAAGCTAGTGATAGGGCCGGAAGCACGTGCGTCGTTGTCGCTAGGTTCACGGCATGCATTCATCAAATGTCTAAATACCTTCAGCTGATAGCTTCCAAGATAACCATGCTAATGCTCCTCGACATGATGGCGCCGGATATTAGCGGGGCAATTTACAGTATGTGTTGGGATTACATCGGTCTCATTTACAGTATGTGTTGGGATTACATCGGTCTCATCGTATCAAAGCGCTCACAGACGAACTCGCTCCACTGAATCACTTCACACTCCCCTACACGGATGAACCCCCTCCCCTCGTTCCTGGGTGACCGAATCGCCACCGCGAAATTGGTTCCAGGAAACCCTTGCGGTGGGCGCGCACCACAGCAGCGCGCTCGCGAAGACCACGTGGGATTTCGAGACGGGAGATCTGGTGGGATGGCGGCAAACGGGAGACGCCTTCGCCCTCCAGCCTACCTACGGGGACAACCCTTACTTCCGGGAGAGCAGTCGTGGCACCGGAAGATGGGCCCGCCCGAGCAAGAGCCACTTGCGGGGGAGGTGAGGTTGTCAGGTCGTCACTAGACTCCACTTCTTCTCCAAAAACCCAAAAGGAACAATTAAAAAAAAAAAGCAACCTTACCTATGTAATAATGTTTTTTGGTCTGGCCGTGTCTGTATGTAGTGAAGATTGGAATTGGATACGACGAGATCCAAGTTTTTCGATTGTGTTCCGGTTGCCGTGCCGCTAGGGGGAAGGAGGCAGTAGGATAGACCAGGAGGGCGGGGGCCGAACTGGTCACAACGAAACACGATGTTAGGAGAAATGGTAACCGGCAAATGTCAGAGGTCGTCCTCTGTTCTTCCAAGAGTGTGGTGGAAGCACGCCGTCACAATATACCGTAATTTCAAGTGGGTTGCTTCGAAACTCATGGCCGGGGTATCTCGTATCTCATGATTCAGAAAACAAAACGTTTGGCGATGGAAACATGCATACCTACCTACATACACACACTGTTTATGTATCCATGTACCTCCAGGTATTTCGTGGGAACTTACGAAGCGCGACCCGGTGCCGGTGCGGGGGACTACACTAACCCCAGTCCCGACTATCGTGCGGGGAACCACCAGGGGGATGGACCAACCGGTACTTTGACAAGCGAGGTGTTCACCATTGGTGGAGACGACGAAAACGAGGTATAACAGGCGGCATACAAAGAACGTTCTTCGTGTTGATGTTGCCGGGGTCGCTGCGGAGGACGCGCAGGGCAAACACGGTTGTGTTGGTGTCGTCTTTGTTGACGTTGATACTGGTCGGAGTATACCAAGAGTTGACTCTTGTTCAGTTTTTAAACTTGGACGTACCTGAGGGATTCAATAGGTCAATCCTTGTGGTTCTTATTAATTTCCGGTGCTGTGTTCGCGTATGTGATCGCCTGTTGGCATCCCAAAGGGCTGGCTGCTTGATTTGATACTTTATTGGTTTTTAGGTGTCCACCATAAGCCTTCTCGTCGGAGGGGGTTGCGACGAACGCGCCGAGTACGTGGAGCTCCTGGCGGACGGGGTTGGTGTTGCCAAGGCTACGGGAATGTGCACCGAAGATATGCGATGGGTCAGGTGGGCACAGTAATGTTATTGTATCAAGCGGAAGGGGGGTGGGGGTAGGAAGCTATGCCAACCGATCTGAACTACATCTTTCGTTGCGGGGAACTTCTACGAATTGTTGTGTTAGTTGGTTTTGCCTAGTTCAATGTGTTGCTCGGTCGGTTAGCGTAGCCTTCTAGATGTTCACATTCGCTTATCTTTCAACTTTCTCAGTAGGGAGCGGATCGGCAGGTCTATATCTTCGTATAACATCATATTCCACCCCCTCACGGCCTGAAACTGTGACGACCGATGCTATTCCAAGGTTGGTTATGTATGCGCTGGCAGGCAGACCTTATGGCCTTCAACGCGGGAACAAACAAGACTCAGTGTCAGAGATGACTCTCGCACACAGATTGTTCGCACACACCTGTTGGGTGCCCCGTTTTGTTGTATGACGGCTTTGACCATTCGCTCATTCCGTCGTTTTCAGCTGGGACGTGTCTTCGTTGGCGGGACGAGCCGGCCAAATCCGGATCGTAGACGCTTCGTCGGCATCACCGTGGGGACATATCAATGTCGACGAGATCGTTCTAAGCTGGCAAAACCGTGGTGGACTTCACCCGGAGAGGTATACAAACGGTCAATGGTGCATGCGCTGTAAGGCAAGAAGAACAATAGTGTTAGCGGTAAACAAACGGAAAGGGGAGGGAAAGCGGGAACATATGGCCGAACCGACACAATCGGCGAGAATATCATTTGGAATGGTATGGTAACGGTTCCTTGGCAGAGTATTTTCAAGGTTATGGTGTCGGTATGGCACCAAACTCACGAAAATGTAACTGGTGACATATGCTACAGGATAGCTCGAAAACGCATCGTCACAATACGTGAAGAACTGGTGAAGGTTTTGATTGGCAGTGTACGGAAGGAGTGCTTGCGAAACCGGGAGAAGAACGGGGAAAACACAAACATGTGTGGCACAAAAACGCTGCAGGCAGTGATTGTAGAACGGCAAACATTGGTGATCAGCAAGAGGTAACACTATCCAACACATGCGACGCAACCTCGTGTACAGAGTAACTGTGCCGATCAATGGATAATGAACAACGGGCCGGGATACTTGACCTACTCTCCAAACATGCCATGCCATAAGTAAAGTCGGTTTCTCCAGCACAATTATCGTACCCAAGGCGGCTGATGGTACCAATATTACTCGACAAGTTTATCGATGGTCCGGAAAACACCACTCAGCGGCCACTATCAGACGCTGCGGTCGATACACCACCGACTGCTCCATCGAGTTATTGGGTACAAGCGCAAGAAAGACACCTACCGGCAGCTCTCTTACGCCCAGACGCTGAAGAGGGTCGAATGCCAGAGCGTTGAAGCCACGATCCGACAACGACGCCTGCTATTCGCGGGAGCATTGGCAAGGCAGCCGGAAGGGCGACTCCCGAAACGACTGATGCTCGGCGAACTGGCGGGGGGGGAGAAGCGACGTAGGGGGGGACAGGAACACAACTGGCCGAAGTGTGTGCTCGACGACCTGAAGGCATTCGGGGCCGACCACGGATCTACGAAAGGTGATCCATGTTGTCTCGGGATCCCGGTACCGAAAGACAAGGCACCGAATTTAAAGTGGACGGAAGCCGCGAAGGTGGAGGGGGGAGTACCCTGGCATGCGGCGGTGCTGCAGGGAGCTGAGAGGTTCATGACCTCCTGGCACGATGAGGAAGAAGGGGCCAGCCGACAACGGGCGCTCGAAACGAAACCACAAGTCAGCAACGAATGGGGCGGAAGGCGGGCAGGAGACGGACGAGACGGCGAGGGAAGAAAGCAAACGAGAATAGACGGACGGAGTGGCGCGATACGTGCCGGATTGAATTTCTATTGGCCAATTCCCCCCGCCCAACGCTGCACCATTGCACCAACCACCCGTTGGTGGCCATGTTTGCGTGTTTGCTTGTTTGTTAGTGGTCTCTCCACCGTGTGCCTTTGCTTCTTGATATTTTCGGCCTGGTCCCTTTTTGTCCTCGCTGTTTTTCGTTTTGTTTTCTCTTTCCTTACTGCTTCCTGTTATTTTTTTCTCTCTTTCTCTGTTTTCTTTTTTTCTCTTTTTTTTCTCTCTTTTTCTGTGCCAGAGGGTCTTGTCTCTGCTTGCGTTGTGAAGTACCAAGTTGAACCAAGGGGGTGTGCCTCTTTCTCTCCGGCCTGCGATGGTGACTCCTAGTCTCAGTTGTTACCTTGCATAGCGCGAAAAGGGAGTGGAGGACTCCAGAATATCTGCCTTGACTTCTATTGACTTGCGAACCCCTCGGGGCCAGTTTATTTGAGAGTACCTTTAGGGTAAGTTAACCTGTGACCACGGGAATCGACCGCGTCGCGTGTTATCAGTACGGACATACGAAGGTACTGGGTAGAGAGAGATCGGAACGGTTTTTATTGTGAAGACAACAACCATACTTGACCTATCATCCCCCGGCGTGACCTCTCTCCTCTCACCAACGCCATATTTCTGTCACCGTCAACCGGAATACTTGCGTGTGTTCCCACGTCTACGCTAGGGCTGCGAATGTCACTTCGGCCGGTGTAGCCTCCTCCAAGGCTCACTATGTCGCTCGAGAGGATCACACCTCACGTGCCGGTGCCGTCTACGTGTTCTCCCGCCTCGCCACCTCCACCAATTACAACGATACGAGTACTTCCTCCGTCTGCACCGACGAAGACGACGGCGACGAAGGGATCTACGGAGATACGAGGAGGCGTTACTACTGCCCAAGGGGGGGAGCACGGGGACAGGAGAACTGTGGGTGGGAGGAGTCGGCCAAGCTCACAGCGAGCGACCGGAGAGGCGGGGACTTGTTCGGGACGTGTTTGTCGGCGAACCACGATGCAGGGGTTGTGGTTGTTGGGGCACCCGGAGCCTCGCTCACCGGGTTGTGGCGGGAGGTACGTGTGGTAGCAGTGTATTTCTCGACTCAAAGGCACCGATACCTGTGGAAGGGGTGCTAGTTTCAAGAAAAGGTAGAACCGGCTTGCCGCTGCGTAAGGGTTATCCCAACGGGCGAGCATGAGATGCTAGTTTTGGTACAGAACTGGGCTGAACCCATCTGGACAAATTGTCGGCGAAGCTTGACTGAACACGATACACGTAAAAGAAGTGTATGTGACGACCCCACCTAACCTGCCCACCCAAAAAACAACAGCCTCCAACGGTGTACACAACGACCAACCCCCACGGAGACGCCGAGAACACCTTGGCGACTCGCGTACCCCTCCCGATGGATGAGCGAAACGCCAAGCTATTCCAACTCAAAGGCGCCCCCGGTTCCACCCTGCAGGCTGGCAGCGGGGCTCCGACAATATGGCTGGTACGGTTGGTGGTATGGCCGATGAGTGCTCCTGGTGATTTCTCAGGTTTCGCTTTCCGTTCACTCACAGTAGGAGCAGTCGTGGCGCGTGAGAATAAATGGGTCAGAAGCGTTTCGGCTCGTAGGTCTCAAAATTTAACGAAGAGCAACGGTGTGTACCACAATCCGTTCTTCTTCACGCCGCAACATTGCATACGAAACACCAAGCGGCTGAACGATACAGGGGCAAGCAGGAAAGATATATGATAGGGGCTGGGATGAGAAAAAATGATTTTCGTCAGGGTTCATAGGACTAGGACGGCCAGTTAGGGATGTTGATGAGACGTAGAAGTAGGATGCGGACGGAGATATCTCAATTAGTAACTTACTCTTGTTCCTCGAAAAGCGAACCTGCGGTATTGTTGACGCCGGTAAACTCCCCCCTCTGAAAAGGAATCATGCCATATTCACTGTGATTCATCCAGCCCCTTTCTACGTATAAACCGACTGATTTCCTTTGTTTGGCAGCTGCAAGGCTACGAGCACGCGCTTGACACTTCCGACCAGGAGTTCAACAATCGAGGGAACGCACAGGTATAATCTGAGGGTTCTCCTCGCATGTGCGGTGTGCATTTTGCCCGTCGGTCAGTTCACGCATGCCCAAAGCGCTTGTTCTCGCCCCGTAGTACATAGCGAACGGCTATGGCCCACTTGCTTCTCTGCTACAACTGCATAACTGTCGGTGATACTACTACGCCTCGTGCCTATTTCCTTCTTCAAACCGCACAGCTGTACGTCGAAGTGTATGCGACCAGGCGTCAGCATTATGTTTCACCTCCTCATCCAGACGTTGTCTGTTTTTCCCCTCTACTACTTCTGCACCGCATATTTCGACGACGAATTCACCTCGTCCTCCAACCCTCAGAATACATCCATAGCGTCTCCCCCCCCCGCCCCCCCCGGTGTTTGCCGTCGCGGTTGGGTTTTCGTCGCTTGGCAACGACGTTGTAAAACAAGCCGCCGCCCCCGGTGTTTGCCATCGGGATTGGGTTTTCGTCGCTTGGCAACGACGTTGTGAAACAAGCCAATTCACTTCGTGAGCTCGGCAACCAGGTTACCGTTTTTTTTTTTTTCTTCCGTTTTTTTTTTGGCGGTAACCATAATGGTGGTCGAGTAGATCATGTTGTGCGGGGTGGAGAACCCTCACTCCGCGCAAGGGGGATGATCGCACCACGTTGTGTTAAAATGGTCAAGCACCCTCGAGGCAGTTAC
>CACKRE030005011.1:61307-100394 GCA_902602495.3 Ectocarpus sp. CCAP 1310/34 | reverse complement strand
GTCATGAGGGGGTGGGGGGTGGGGGCTCCGTGGGTCATTTTAGTCAAAAATGTCGCATTTCACCCAATCACCAAAAACTCATCGGATATCGACGAAGCTCGACGCCGCGGTCACGCCCAAACAAAGTTGTTTCACTTTCCACATCGTTTTTTTTCGAAGGATATCGCGAAAAACAAGATTGTGAATATTTGCCCGAACGGACCATACGTACATAGCACAAATGCGGCTTGCTTGACGTGGGCCCGAGAACACAAAACTGCCAACAGTGTTGATTCTTTGGTCGGCTTACCGGGGGGGGGCGGGCAGGTGTGCGAGAGTTTTTAAGTGTGTTCACTCACCCTTGCTCCGCATGTCCGACGGCGAAGTGATACCCTCTCCTGTTCCTTGGGACGTGCTGGCCGAGGCTGAGGCTCTACTCTGTAGACCTCTTCTCGTGGGCTACCAATGACCACTACTCCATATATATAGGTTTGAACGCAACCGGGCTCACAAATGGTGCTCAGGTTTTGATGGTTTGATGTCATGTTGAGCGTGATTTTCTTAGTTTGCCAAGTTCTTGAGTGCGGGCGCTGTGTCGCGAAAGAGCTGCACCACCTCGCGCATGCACCACACACAATGATGAATGAATCTCGCCCAAGGGCAACAAAAAATACGCATGTTATTTGAAGGGCTTGCTACAAGGAAAAGTGATTGACAAACAACGCCAGACAGAGGAGGGGAGAAGTACGTGGCTGACATGATGGAAAGGTGCAGCAGCAGGCTGATCTTGATGAGGCGGGCAGGTGTAGTAGTACCCTATCCTCTATCCACGCCACCTCCCGCGTGTCGATCGATGCATGTAGGCTGGCGCAACTTGCCACAAAAAATGGTAAACAACGGACATGAGGGCTACTGTACCGACAAAGAAGTAAGTTGCGTGGTTCGAGATGCTACCCCGCACCCCGCCCGCTAGAAACGCACCAGTAGTAGCGGCCCTCTGTTTCTGTCCTAGTGATACGGCTGCTGTTAGATAGACTAGTCAGTAGTCCGAGTCTTCCATGTCACCGTCAAAATTTGCTCTCGAACGTGATTTTCAAATCGATCGTTCCTGCCATACTTTCACCGAGCGTATTTCCAATAGAAAAAGTCAAAAGTTCGTGACGAAACAAAACTGACAGGTCTCCTAAAATATTCCTCACACTCCTGACCTTACTGCGCATACACAACACAATATTTTTCATCTCCTTTCTGGTGAGGAAGGGAGGGAACAACGACAACAAAAAAAAAATGAAAAGAAAACATGTAATGGGAAAATGGAACACCGAAATTCGACAACGCTGCAAATTAAGAGTCAGCTGCTGTGCATCCTTTTATCAACCTGTCAAGTCTTGCGCACGTCCAAATGCCCCCCGCACGGTTTCAAAGGATTAAATTGGGCTGGGACTGGCCTAACCCTTACTGCCTTCGCCTCCCCCCGGACACTCGTACAAAAACAGCGTCGCTGACCTACTTCAGCCTCTACAGACCGACCAAAAACCTGTACGCGCACGGGCGACCGACAGCGTGTACGTCTACTGCAAACAATGTGGCCAGATAGAGCCGCTGCCGTCCGTGTGTCCTTCCTCTTCCGGTTCGTCGGAGGGAGGGAATAGCCCGAGCCAACAACTACAAGCGGAAACCACGTGATGACAAAGCAAGCAGGGCCGACGAGGATATCGTTTTAAAAACAAATGGCGAGGAGAAGCTAACCACACACGCATGCATGCTTAAGCCGACTGGCTGCTGTCTCCACGCGAAAGGGGTCTACTTCTGTGCACTACTCCAAGGTTTACAAACAACCCTTTGGTTACCCCCCCCCCCCAAAAAAAAAAAAAATCCAAAGCCTACTACTGCGCAACTCTGGCCTGTTTGCCTCTCGAGGGAAGTGGTGTCTTCTTGGACTGTNACAACCCTTTGGTTCCCCCCCCCCCCCAAAAAAAAAAAAAATCCAAAGCCTACTACTGCGCAACTCTGGCCTGTTTGCCTCTCGAGGGAAGTGGTGTCTTCTTGGACTGTAAAACACAGACAGAGCACGCACAAGTGTGTGTATAGAACATACATGGCCGTCTCTCGATGACGTGCCCCTTGCTTGGAAATAGCAGCTATTGGATCAGCAAGAGTTGTCACTCAGGGAGTGAAAACTAAATAAACTGTTGGAAGCGAAAACTTTGAAGCGAAATCTCTCCCTCTCTTTGGAACAACTCTCCCGCAGGCCGCACACATGAAAAAAATCGCACGATGGAAGGAAATAAAAAACGACGACGAGGATAGCAGTCAACCAACAGTGAACTTTACACCGTCTTTTTGTTTTGTGTACACGCCGGATTGTCGTTTGGCATCGATTGCCATCAAGCCGACACTGGAAGAGCAACCGCCAAGGGCTTACTCGATGGGGGGGAGCAGGACAAACACTGCTAGACAAATGTCTTGATCACCTCCGGGCAACCAACGAGACCGGTGGACCAATCACATCGAACCAGTGAGGGACCAATCAAATCGAACCTGACTGAAAAGCCAAATCAGATCAACGAGCCAAATTATGTGAATGGACCAGATCGTGCCCAACGACTTCCACAACAGCCGACACATGCCCAACGACTTCCACAACAGCCGACACGTGCCCAACGACTTCCACAACAGACGACACATGCCCAACGAGTTCCAGTAAGCCACGGCAGAGCGTACACAACGACAGCCAGGCGGGCCTCGCTTCGCCATCGAAATACTGCATGTGTCCTCAGCAATCCCGCACTCCATGCCCATAGGAACCTCAGCTTCATTCTACGTGCGAGCGCAGAGCGCTACCCACCTTTCGCCTACACCAAGCAGTCGACTCGCGAAACAAAGGCGCGAGCGCATTTGTACTCCCGCCACACAATCCCAACAGAGGCCACAACATCACATGTTCAATAAAATACGACCACCGTACCTGACGTGGCAAGGCAGCAATACTTTACGACCTCTTGGCATTCCGATCTGCGCGCTGAGCCGTCGGCCAAGGATCGTGTGGGTACACAGCAGCATCGACTGCTTGCTGTGTGGTGTGTGGTGTGCATCGACCGAGGGGGCAACCATCTCTGCCCCGACCCTATCCAAACAAGACGATGCGACCCAAGTCCTGTCCTCGCTCTCAACGCGGAAATACTAGCTCGCGCTCCAATGCAATCACTCCCCCCNCCCCCCGCCCCCCCCCCCGCTCCCCATTCCACGATATAATCGACCGCTCTTCCCCCTTGCTGCGTGCTCCCTTGCCTTCTGCGATTTACGTGATCTCCAGGGCGCTCAGAGCGGTACCATATGGAAACGGTCAGGGACATCGATCACTTCCTTCCTGTCCTAGCACGCCTCTTCAAACCAACGCCCTCAAATTATCATCCCACCCAAATCTCGTCACATCAACCCCCCCCCTCCACCCCTCACCCCGTGTGGCAAAACCATCTTCATCCCCCACGTACTAAAATCATCAACGAAAAGAGGCACAGTGGAGACACGGTAGGCGACCTGGCAGGGGATACCCCACACTTCTTCCGGTGTGCGTATGGGTGGAAACTGGTTACGCACACAAGCTAGGAAGTCACTAGCTCCCATATTCGAGATAGAATGCCCCTCGTGCCGGCGCCTCTGTCTGTCTGTCGTCTGTCTATCCCTCTTGGCACCCCATCCCCCCCCCCCAACGGGCAAGAGCCCTCAAGTGCAACACGACTCCATCCTTTGGGTGAGAGACTCCGTGTCTACGCCCCCGTTTCGGCCCCCGTTCAGTCTCAGCGTCTCTCCGGAACCCGCCGCATCGGTGGCAGCCTGGCTTGCTTCCAGCCGGGTCTTAACCTGTCAAAACAAAACACAATCAGTCGACCGGTTGGAATGCTGCATCATTTACGTTCGGTGAAACTCGCAGATTTGGGAGATCGGTGGGTGGATACTGTAATACGGCTCGTAGATGTCTGCAGCACCATGCACGAAACTGCGCGATATGTGGCGCGTGGCAGGCTGGGATGTAGATGAAGCAGTTGACACAGCAATCTAGGGAAAACACGGAAGCCAGCAAACCCGATGGGCATACGGCATCTTGTCAAGGGGGTGACATGAAAGAGGGTGTCGTGTTTTCTCCATGGTGTATCTACCCGATAGAACAGCGTTCTAAGCCGAATCGACGATTGTGGCAAACTTCGCCATAGAGTCAGTCGGCGCGGAACGCATCAGAGTACCGTGAGGTGCGTGAGACACTAGACTCCCTGGGCTGCGGTCAAAAGCTCGGCAAATTATTATGATGCGTTGTCGTGGAGATATGGACGAGACGGTTCCAACCCTGCCAATTGTGGGCACCATGACCGTTTGAGGTGCAGTACGTTGCAGGGGTGTGGTATCTTTCGTGTGCAATCTGCGGCAGTTGGAAGATTCGAGTTCCCAGCAACTTTTCCTGCAGCTCTCAGCAGCAAAAACGACAAACAGCAGATCAGGGTCTTGTACCAGCATTCTCAAGCCGGAGGGCCCGCAAAACGAGTACCTAATGCTGTATCTCACTTCAACACTGATAAAAATTGGATCTTCAATAGTGGCAGAGAGGACAGGAAGAAAAAAATACGGCAATTGACAAAATGGCAAAATGGGGTATACCCCGCGTGTGTGGGCACAAAATGAGGTACACTTTTTTTCGGTGTCGGGCGTAACGCCTGACGCCGGGTAGGTGCCTTTAAAGCGCCTTCTAGCGCTTCAACCCCATGCGACAGGTTCTTAGAAAGGATGCCTAACTCTTTCCTTTTGCTTTTCACCCACAGGAATAGGGTTAACTGGGCCCGGAAGAGTGGAGCTCATCGGAGGACCCCATTTTGTTCATGAAACCGCGGGGTTCACCCCCCTGTCTGCTAAAAGTTTATCTAGTACCCCGAATTGTTCACAAACGTACCCCATACTGTTCAAAACGTACCCCTTATTGTTCAGTCGTGACGCTCCTGCGGACTGTCAAAACGGCAACCAACAACCAACCGCAGACCACCGTACGTGTTGGGACAGAAGATGTTGGGGTACGGTGGTCTGCGGTGCAACACACAGGTTTCGCGGTCTGCTGCGCGGCAAGATGACAGGAGATGTTAGAGTATGGTGGTCTGCGGTGCAACATACAGACTTTGTTGTGGTCTGCGGTGAGGCAAGGAGACAGAAGATGCAGAGATATGGTGGTTTGCGGTTGGTTATTGGTTGCCATTGTGACAGTCCGCAGGAGAGTCACGACTGAAAAAAAACGGGTATGCCTTGAACAGGATGGGGTGCGTTTGTGAACGATTTGGGGTACTAGTAAACTTTTAGCAGACAGGACAAAAAAAAAAAACAGGGGGGTGTACCCCGCGGTTTCGTGAACATGATGGGGTCCTCCGACAAGCTCCCCTCTTCCAGGCCCTAGTTGACCCTATTCCTGTGGGTGAAAAGCAAAAAAAAGAGTTGGGCGTCCTTTCTAAGAATCTGGCGCATGGGGTTGAAGCGCTAGAAGGCGGTTTAAAGGCGCCTACCCGGCGTCAGGTGTTGCGCCCGGCACCGAAAAAAAGTATACCTCATCTTGTGCCCAAACATGCGGGGTTTACCCCATTTTGCCAGTTGCTCAAAAAAATACCCCAAGCTGAGACAAGTGTTGCATCTCAAGTGCTCCACACCAAGGGTAAAGAGGATACAAGCAAGGTGCGACGTCGTGGCGATCAAAGTACCGACAGATAGACCTCACTGCTATCATGCCTTACGATCTACGGCGTTCGATCCGTCGCCAATTTTCTCGGCAAAGCAAACGTGAGCTACGGTACAGGAGAGGGCTTGGAGAGGTGGTAAACTTGTATTATAGTACTTTCGGTGGGTCGGTGCCGTGCAACAGCAGCATAGCAGCAACAGTCCAGACAGACGCCTGCTCCTCGTTCACCCTGTTTTCGTGTGAGTGGTCAATCAACCAAACTTCGTAGGTTCCGCTTCACATCGTTTTCAGCTTGATGATCTATCGATTGCATGACTCTTTTTGCTGCTTGAAAGGTCGACTGTTATGTCGATAAATATACAACAGCACACACCACAGGCTAACGACAACAAACACTGCTCAAACGTCGTACCACCTGGTACGGTTGCACGTCCAATCTCTCACAACCATCCCCTATAATCCTATGCCTGCATAATCCAACCGCCACCTACCCGCGAAGCTAAGTTGCCGAAGGTCTCCTCGACGTTCAGGTTTTCCTTTGCGCTGGTTTCCATGTACGGGACTCCCAGCTCCGCCGCTAGTTGTTCGCCTTCCTCCCTTGCCACCTCTCGCCCCTGTAAGTCGCACTTGTTGCCACAAATAACCACGTCCGACCCTCTTTTCCCTTGCTGATAACGCCACAACCGCAGGGTAGACCAAGCAGCGGCAGCAGTAGTAGCAGCCAATCGGGCATTGGCACACCGACAAACCAAACAACCAAGATATCGAAGGGCACGGAGAGGGAGAACGACATCCAACTTCAGCAACAGATCTCCGAGGAATACAGCAGCAACAGAGCAGCAGAATTCGACAACGGGAAGAGATACCGTTACGAAGCGACAGGACCCCCCCAAAACCAACACGGTGCCCCCGCCATTTTTCGAATCGGGCTCCTGATTCCTGCCGGGTCCCCGCTGCGAGCGCCATCGCATTTGCGAGAAGAAAACCTGAACAAGTCTTCGCAGGCGCGAGCCAACGCACACAGTTCAGCCAATCCCTCGTAAAAGGGTCCCTCCACCTTCCAGGAGCTCATCTTGGTGGTTGTGTTGGGTCACACCGTCACGAGATTCATAAGTTAGGCAGATGAGGTCCTAGCCAACGTCAACTTGAAGACATGTGGAAGTGTACAACCAGTTCTCGGAGCACGGCTTCAATGTGTCTCTCATGACGGATACAACAAGCACGCACACACCGGTTAGCGACAGGTATTGACCGAACTCTATGCCAGTATGAGTTTTTGATCAACCGAAAAGGTCTTAAATAGCTGGATGAATGGCCTGTTGCCAAAATGGCTATTTCAGTCTTTAATGCAATATTGTAGTCGAAAGACGAGACATCAGTCTGAGAGTTGTACAACATTCGACAGCGAACAGGACCATACACGGAAATAAGTACAAAAATAACGAGGAATGGCCGAAATTCACCTCGACGATGTCTTTCATCCAAGTCGATACGCTCTCGAACGATTGCCGGTTCGATACGTCATACACAAGCACGAAACCCTCGGCGCGCTTGAAGAAGCTCGTCGTCAGTGAGTGAAACCTCTCCTGCCCTGCCGTGTCCCAGATCTGCGTAGAAATACCAAGATCGAAGATGATTATCCGCGATAACAAGAACGGGGATAAGTGTCCACGGGGGGCAGGTCGAGAAGGATGGATTCAACCAACAAACCGGTTACGTTTTTTGTTCATGAGGGGGAAGAATGCTGCAAATCACACACGTATGGCTTCAAAGGGCCACCAGGCAAAACGGATGTAACGAAGGGCTTCAGGCTTTTCGTCCAAGAACTGAGCATCACAGAACGCACACATTCGAGAAGGACCACCCCACACAGACCAACATGGACAACGACCCAGGGTAGGTCGAGCCCCCAGCACTACGCGTATACATATATACTCCGCAGCAACAAACTCGGGGCAGGTGTTGGAGTTGCTGAGGATTCCTGTAAGTTTTGGCCCGGCTACTGCCTCAAGATATTTCAGGGCAGCAGTTACAAACTCGGAAGGGTCGTGCAGGAACTTTTACAAAAAATATGACACCAACGGGCCACCCACCCGACCGGCCGACAGGTGCCAAAATAAATTTCCAAGTCGGTGTAGTTGCTTTCTTTCTTGCGTGAAATTGTCCATGAAGTGTTGGCAGACTCGACGACAACGAGGTTGGTTTTGGAGGGCCCCGAAGTGTTGTACAAACGACACCGCCACCCCAAGGCATAGTATTTGACGTTTGACGGTCTCGATCCCATGCAGCACGCACATGACGTACCTGACGACAAGCCATCCCGCACTTCTTCCACAACACAGAAACAGACAGCAGCAGAAAGTGGTGTTCCTTCTTGCTTTTTCGGGAACAGTGCTCCATTGCCGATGCGATTGCTGCTGTGTAGTGCTGCCTCTCGCGACAGCTTAAAGAAACGTGACTACTGGCGTGTGTGGTAACTACCCTCCCCTCCCAACGCGGTCGTCTTTCGGCTGCCGACATGGCCCAAAAACGGTCCACACCACCGATCCCAGCGGGTGTTGGAATGTGCAAGTCGGGTGAAATCTCCGCAGATCATGAGGCTGATCCTTTCACCCGACCGAGGAACATATCAGCCGCGCCCCCGCCCCACCACACGTTTGTCCGGAAATTTTACAGGAGGGTTCTGATTTTTCGCTGGATGATGTTTCTATTTTCGGAGCATTTGTCTCGTCCATATTGTCAGCAATACGTGTAGCACTACATTGTGCATCACCGGCCAATATTTCTCCATCGTGACCACTCACCTCTCGTCGGCTTTAACTCTTCTGCCCTGTTCTTCAGACGAGTTGTTGTTGTTGTTGTTGTTGTTGTTGTTGTTGTTTTTCTTCACATTAACTCGTGTCAGTTGCTATTCCCAAAATCTAGCAAAGACTCGGTCCGTGGTCACAAAAATGCTAGAGCCATCAGAAGATCTGAAGAACACACACACTATTAGCAAGGAAAGGGTATATCAGCCCGAGGAGGTACACCTACAATCCCTGCACCACGTTTGCGTGCTCACAGCTGAACTACACGCCCACACACTACAATTTGACTAGTCTACAGCAGCAGCATCACCCCCCTTGTCCCGATATTCAACCAAAATGAATGTTTGTCGACTACAGCGTACTGCTGTCTGAAGTACTGTCTGTACAATAATAACACCATGGTGCATGGTACACAAGCTCGGGGCATGGAGCTGCTGTCTGAAGTGCTGTCAAATTGAGCCCGCAGACATACAATGAAGAAGAACGCCCAACCAAAGCCATCATTGCAATTGACAATCACCCGAATCTATCCAGATCATCTGTGTTAGGCACAGCAGTGTAAACATCGACACTGACCAGGGTAGACAACCAAGAATGTCAGATTCTAGTGCGCTCTGTCTTTCTCTCTCTCAAACAACTAGGCTGTTCGTTTTCCATGCCCAATCGATTAGATTCTCGATTTTGTAGATTAGAGCACCTACATCTAGCTGATGTAAGGGTAGCTTTGTTGGGGTCGACACATTCTCCGGCCACGCCTCCCAGAGATTATTTCCTCTAGTCTATTGATAAAACCGAAGGCCAGCTGAGCGGAGACAGCAGCTACAATTGTACAGCAGAAATGCGCTTGTTGACATCACATTGTGCCTCAAACAAGCGCGAACTTCCTTCAGTGTGTCACCCGGCTGATGCGTGGTATACACCGAAAGGTCGAACGGTGTGCAGGCGCCAGAACTACTGCTGTGCGTAGATGTGACACACACAAGCGTTCAGTTGCACGCACGACTGACGACTACCGGCGGCCGTCAAGGAGGAGAGAACTGAATAAAGCTTGCTTGCTATTAACAGCGACAAAGGTACGGAACTCGGAATTGATTTATTCGCCAACGCCTCGAATCTAAAGCAAGCATGCCTTGATGTACGCTTTTGAGCAGGCAGGGTCGGTCGGGTCGGCCGCCTCTCTACGACACCTATTTATAGTGGAACGAAATAGGAATATACTAGCTGTAGGCGTATTTTTCGGATATTTTCTCTCTGGTTGCCGTTAACGACAGCTGGTGGGAAAGAACAATTAAACAAGGTCGTTTCTCTTCTCCGTTCGATGCTTGGCCTTCGTGGGTTAGGCGTGTTGGTCGTGATCTTTGGGTCGAAAAGTCAACAGCAGCCTTAGCGGCAGCGCCATCCCTCCGTACGTTGACTACTCGATGCGCCATGCCAGCATGTCCTTCCGCACGAAAGACCTACCACTGCTACTCCGCCCTGGAAAATGTTTCTCCGGGCCTGGATCTTTCACCACACTGCTCTGAGAACTTCTGGGGAGGGTGTTTTTTTTTTATTTCATCAATATGGCGCAACGAATCCATCTCTATATTTTGTCGTGCGGTGAAAAGCTTCGAGGGCGCTATGCTTTTCACGGCGACGGGCAGGCAGCCAGATTGCCGTCGAGCTCCTCAGGCCTTGACGACAAAGAAAGCAAGCAAGCACTACAGCAGCACTCCAAAATGGCGTAGAGAAGCACAGGGACGCTCTCGCGCTTCACCATACTGATTGTTTAGGGAAGGCCGCAGAGACCAACTCTTCTGGCGGAACAGAAAGGGTGTGTGGGCGGATTATTGTGCTGCCAGAAACCCGAACAAAGTACAAGAACTCGTGATCATTGACCAGCAGAGGATGAAATCTGTAGAACTTGCGTTGTGGGATGGAGACTGCGTGATGTGTGTGCCGAAAACGGTGTGAAGATTGATGCAGGAGAACAAACACCACCAATCATAATGGCTGCAATACCGCGATCGGGGCGGTATGTGGAATAAATAGAGGACAAATAATGTGCGATTGGGTGTCTTTTGGTTCTGTCATCTATCGCTCATCAAACGGTGCATGATTTGTACTGAGGTAAAAGGGTGTGATGAGCCATAACGACGGCGGGGTTCGCCTACAGAAATTAGACTCTAGATAGAAGTACAACTGGGAGGACCAGCAGCACGCCTACAGCATCCCGCCCTGGGCACAGCAGACGCAGAGCAAGGCGTTGCCAGGACTAAGAAAGGACTTTTTTGCATCACGTTGCCTCACCTGTAGTTTGACCTGGCGCCCGTCCAACTCCAACAGGCGGTCGCTGTAGTCGACCCCAATGGTCGTCGTGAAACGAAGGTTAAACCCTCGCTTGTCGTACCGCAGCACCAGAGAAGTCTTCCCCACAGAGCTGTCCCCTATCATAAGGATCCGGATCAGCAGAGGCGTGGGATTTCCAGCGCCTCCTACTGCTGGTGCGCCAAGGCCATTCATGACCAAGAAGCAATACTATTCAGTCCCTGAATAAACCCGCCGCTAGAATCCGCCTGTAGGGACACCTCCCGTAAAGTTGGAAGCGTTTAAGGCGTTCTTCCTCTCCCCTGCCTGTTGCTCTCCGGCCCCGCCCCTTCCCCGAAACCAAGCGCAGCAGCGAGAGTGATATGCGAGGCACACGCGTGCTCAGCGGCTCACCAGTGTCACGCCGACACGGGAGACTGAGAAAAAAAAGAGAAGGCTCTCGGCCAGCGGCGGGTTGTCCACCCCACAGACAGGCTTGCTTCTTTTCCCCTCTGATCGTTTTCCGTACTTGTTCTTGAGACACTCACACACACGCTCCGCTCCGCTCCTTCGCACACACGCACCAAGTACAGGCCAACAACGTGGACTGCAAAGGCGCTCTTGAACGGCAGGCTAATGCCGCAAGCTACTGCCAACTGCACGCTGCAGCACGTGGAGCCCTAGCACGGCGGTACGGTCCCTCGAAATGCAACTGGCTCCTCAGGGGTTGAAGAGCTGTTGATTCGATAAGCTGTTGCTCATAAATCACAATCGCCCTGCCCACAAACCGCGCAAAAATAAAAAAAGTCCCAGATAGGGCAGGGCATGACGGGTATCCCTGGTAATTCATGCTGCGTAACCCCGAAAAATGTACCACAAGAATCAACGGGCAGGCTGGCAGTGATGGATCCGGCAGTCGGCACTGAGCTACCGGTCACCCAAGTGGTCTAGTGGTATCGTCGAAGTCCGCTAGTCGCAGAAGTCGTGAGTTCGGATCCCCATGGGATGAAAAATTTACGAAATTCGCGTGTGAAAGCGAGGTACAGATAAAAAAAGCTCTCGTGAGACCAAACTTCGACGTTGTTAGCACAAACTACCGTTGACGAGGGAAAGGGACGGCTGGACCCTTCTCGCGATAACAATAAAATTCAATTTGACACAGATGCATGCATATGCATACCAAACTCAATTACTTACCAAATCATATTCCTCGCGTTAAATGCATACCAAACTGGAAATACACGTGTAAAATGGATGGAGATCCACAACCAACAGGGTGCCACACATAAAACACCCAACTAACTAACAGCCCAACACTTTTCGTCTACACCTTCCCAACATAACATATATAAGACACACAACACAGCTACCAAACTGTCTTGTTGAGCCTGTTATCCGCAGGGGAGATGTCCATATATGCTGTCTGGGAAATCGTGGACACACAACAGGTAGTTTTCTTTGACGCTATGATTCCATTGCTAATCTGTCTTTGACTCTTTTCTCTGACGGAAATGGACTCGTTGTGTTGTATTTGGAAAAAAAAAAAAATAAAATAAAATTCAGCACGCACCGCAGAAGGAAGGTGAGGCAAGAAAAGAAATAAAAAGGAGAAAAAAGCCCTGGTGTTTACCCCCCCCTGTGTGACCCTGGATGGTTGTAGTTGTACGAAACAACCAGGGCCTGCATTATCGCCCACTGTCTGTTGAGTGCAGATTGGGCTCGAAAGAACAGAAATCGCATTTCCCCTAGAACCAATATCGGCACTGCCGAACACCACACACAGCGGCAGTGCTTCCCGGTTGTTGGCGTGCGGTGACTTGAGCGTGTCGACACCTCCTAGCTATCTGGAGCAGGTGCTGACAGCTAGCTCCACATCCGAACGACAGGCACCCGCCACCTGCACGAGAAAGTGCTTCGAGATGCACGAACACAGGATGGATGTGATTGGCTCCACTAAAAACTTACAATTCCTGTTACTGTAACAATCCCAACCGCTCTATCTACAGGCCAGGTATCGGAAGTTCGTGAGCGATTTCAGTCCACTGCGAATTCATCCTGAACATGTATCTACGGGTGTAGAGACAAAATCGAGTATAATTATGATGTGTGAAAAAAGCAAAAAATCTTCCCTCGACTGTATTTACAAAGGGGATTTTCGTTGTGAGGGTACGGCCTTAGTCCTCAGAAACCCGTCGTTTTCAGCGAAGTAACGTGACGCCTGCTCCTCCTGGAATCGTCGGGAACTACCAGAAAAACGACAGGGGTCCAGTGCCAATACTGGTCAAATGCCGTACGGTCATCAACGGAGACGACTTCACTTAGATAAGCAAACTACCCCAATGCACCCACAACCTGGCAGCCGCTACAGCATGGTTGAGCCCGAAATCGCGAAAGGTAGGAAGGTTGCGCATCTTCCCCCGCACGTCGCTAGCGTGGTCGTTACAGTGCGGGGAATCGTCCCGGGTTTTCAGGTGGCGGTCGGAAGCTGTTCTTCATCTCTCGCAACCGTTTCATCGCGGTCACGCCATCCCCACTCCCTGTGGCCTCTCGCACGGCCGTCTCGTCGACGCGCATGAAAGGGTTATGCTCCAGCTCTTGAGATATCTGCAGACGCGAGACGCGTTCGATTCAGCACAGAGGAACAGCACACGTCGCGAGGATTATATTTAGCGAGCGCGCTAGAGACCGGTCGGTGCAAATCCACATTTAAGGTACCCTCGAACGGTTGCTTTTGAGCGCATCTTCGCCGAGGAGAGCGTTTTGTACAAAAAAGGCGAGGTGAGTCAAAACTTGACGCTTCGTCTTTGTCCTGTTTGTATCGCGGGTTACCCAAACCAAGCCTTTCAGTCGAATCCAACGTTTCTCACAAATTTTTCGCGAGGACACCGTCGTCGTAGAGGAACGACTTCTCTGTTGAAGTTTCCGCCGATAAGACCTTAGGCCCCGGGTTCCCCACCACTCATCCGGCAACTCTGATACCACATGTCGCCAGCAGAACGCAAAACGAATCCCAACAGCAACAACAGTAGCAACAGTAGCAACAACCTTCTACACGGCAAGAGCGTTTTTCAGACCCCCAAGAGCACTTGCCGTTGACGGCACTGTGTAGCCCCCTTTCGCCAAGACCCTCCTCGACCAATCCAGCTTGTCCAACACCGCAGAGTTCTCCGGCTCCACCGACTTGGCGAACTGCAGGTTGCTCACGGTGTACTCGTGACCGCAGAAGACTCGGGTCGCGCCCGGAAGCGATGCCGCGACGCCTTGGAGTGCGTTGGACACTGCAAAGCGAAAGTAGCACGACATGTTTCAGCGCGTTGCCGACAGGTGCATGTACGGGGAGGTGCGGGACGAACAATTGCTTCAGACTTCCGAGCACGCGACGTCAGTAGGAATTGGCGGGAGCGGCGAGCTGGTGGCCGCAGAGTGGGAGCTGCGAAACATTACCGGAACCAGGAACGTCCGCCCGCACGCTATTGCACAAATCTTTACTAAATCTCTACCACCGTTGTTCGGTTCATCAGCTGTCGCTCGCAATTCTCGGCCTACCCCACTGGCTCGCCTTTCAATCTCAACAGCTCGATCCAGGGTCACACAGACAAGATCATTTCCTCTGAAGAGGGGTATGCCTTGATTAGTGGTGTGCGCGAGCAGGTTTACCTGCCGAAAAACGACGGCCAAGGTTTGTTGTACCTCGGCTGCAACACGTAAGCGCCTCGTGCACGAGGCGCAACAAGAACAACCTTCGCGTGCCTCGATCCAACGGCGAAACATGCGATGGTCTTCACCGCGCACGAGCCGATTCCTAGAGCTCGCGTCCTGTGCCCCTTGATTTGACACGAGACAACAAGTAAACAGTCCCTGTTTGCTCCACACGCATCCCTAACACCCCGCCAAGTGCTCACTTTGCGAGGCATCCCCCTCGAAGAAACGTCCGCAGCCACCCACGAAGAGGGTGTCTCCAGAGAACACCAGCGGCGCAGCCGCCCCGTCTCCCTCTTCCCCCGCCCCCGCCGCCGGACTTGTGACGAAGAACAGCACGTGTCCTCGCGTGTGGCAAGGGGTGTGCAACGCCCTCACCGTCAGTGAGCCGAGGGCATACTCTTCGCGGTCTTTCAAGGCAAGCGTCATCTGCTCGCCGGGGAGGTGGAAACGACGGGGCCCGAGGGGTCGCAAGTCGGCAAGGAAACGGGGGGGAAGAGTGAGGGGCTGATGGGTTAATGCATGGAACACACACCACTCCGGTGCAGAGAGCCCGAGCTGGGATGGAACATGGGCATTTTTGAAAAACACTTTTAGGTACAAAGAGACGCGGAGAACAAGCACGTTGCAGTAGTCCTTTGCCAAGGTGTCTTGTGTACAAGACGACAACCCCAACAAATACTGTTCAACCGAAAGCTTTTTCACTGCAACCCTGAATGTGCAGATATCGCACACAGTACTCCTATATGGAGAGTCCCACTCTCACCGCGGGAACGCCGTCTTCGTAAGCCGAGCTCACGACCTCCAAGTCCGGGATCTGGATCAAAACGGAGCCACCCGTGGATCGATCCAAGACCAACAAAAAACCGTCGAGTCGAAAGGAGAAGTCGTCCACCGGGAAGAAAAAGGCGTTACGGTCCAGGGAACGAAAAACTTAGTTGGAACAGTGATACGGGGGATAGGGGTCGATGCTGTTTCGTTGAATCAGCAGCGGTGGGCGGCAAAATGTAACGCTTCCTTACTCGCTTATCATGGATCAGTTGGCGAACGGTGCTCGCAAACCGGAGAAAGCGCATGTAATGTGTGCGTAATGTGTAAGTACTTTTGCAGCCACATGGCTGCGACAATACCTAAACAGTCATCATCATCAATCACTATCGATTCGATTCCATCATCGTCATGTGTGTTAGTCTCACCATTTGCTTCATGGCTTCGTTGCCACCCGAATGGTCCCAGTGTTTGTGAGTACAGAGCAGGGTGCTGATCTCCACTCCTCTAGCCTGCGCAGCTGCTATCACCTTACACGACAAGTTGTTGACGAGGGGGCAACGCAGGGTCACAAAAGAAAGGACATGGTTCACATCGATAGTAAACAAAAACAGAACACGATTGGTGGGATGGACGATTAAAAACTCTTTCCTTTTTCACTACCGTTGTTGTTGTATCAACGCCTTTTTTCCACGTCGAAACCATTATCGGGATGTGCATGAATATCGTTCGGTGTATTGCATAGAGATGCGCACCTGCGGCTCGTTGACCATGTACTGCGTGGGTTTGCAGCAGGTTGCAAGTCTGTCTGCTCGTTTTCAAGTGCCTACTTAGCTTAACGACTGGTGTAATCTAAGCAACAGGTATGTAAACGAAATCGTGACCACATACAAATAGCATTGTAGTGAGGAGGGCCCTAAACGGGCAAGTGTGGGATGGCATGTTCCCAGTTGCGATCAAACAACGCGAGCATGTGCCACGTCCATGCTGAACAAGCCCTGCTAACAATTGGTAGGTCTAAAGCTATGTAAAAGAGAAAACGACACTACAACTACAGCAGCAACGTGGAAGTTACGGTGTAGATTGGAAAATAATCCACACCCCGGGACCAATTCACAAGGCTCGACTACTCCGGGGCAAAAACATTGCCGACAATGGGGGCGTATCATAACCGTCTCATCGAGAGCATTCCGACAACACGTCGTTTGATTTTGGCATCCTCTTCGTCGTGGAGATATCGAGCTCCAAAAATCGTTCAGGGCGCGTGTTGTCCTAGGCAACCTACTCTGCAGGAAACAAGCGAGAGACGTCTGGCAGCACGCGCCCACCTTCTCCGGCTCTGCCGGATCGACGCAGGCGGTTTTCTTCGTGGCCGGGTCTATGAGGAGATACGCGTAGTTGTCGCTCAAGATAGGCACTTCTCCCGATGGAACGGGATGCAACACGCGACACGCCGCGAGCAGCAGCGGTTTGGGCGCAGACGTAGGTGTGGTTGCCGTGAACGAAGGCGGTGGCACGCAGACGAGAGAAGTCGGGGGAGCGAGGGGGGGCGTTAGCGCGACGGCGGAAGAGAACATCCTGCGCGAGCACAGCAGCAAATCAACCATGCGACGAGGAGTAGCCAGCACGTCCCACGCAAACATACCTGGGATGACTTCAGCGCATACGCCGGCGGCCGCTTCGTTAAGCTCTTCGGGCGTAGAAGAAGCCGACATCGACGCCATTGCCCGTTGCTTGGCCGACACGGCTCCTCCGCGGGCCGCTTGAGAGGCAGCGCCACAGCTGGCGGCCTTGCGGCCAAAGGTCGAAGAACTGCTAGCGCCACCTCCGGTAGCCGCTACGAGGGCGGAAGTCGTCCACGGCTGCTGCTGTCGTCCTGCCCCTGTATGCACACGAAAAGGTTTAAGATTAGGCGACCGCTCGGGGCCCAAAGAACAACAAGTTGACGGAAGGGATTGCGGCAGAGGTTGTAAACAGGTCCTTGTTGCCAACAAACACATCCGAGGATGTAGAATACCCCCTGTGCTTGATATCTTTTGGGCGGACTTTTTATGACTATGCTCATCGGTGCACTACCGCGTATGCCCGTTACTCGACACGAATCCGTGGCGCGTGCTCGACACCCAAAAACTGGCTCTATTTTGCGGGGATGCGTTCCGCGAAGAGAAAGCCTAGCGAAGCAGTTTACTGGAACCCATCAAAAACGGACCGCTGATTTCGTCACTGAGTCTACAGTGTCATCGCAAATATCCAACAGCACCATGGTATCATCGCCCGTCTAGGCACCCCGTGCTTTCGTGTTGGGCATTATTAATTGTTGTACTGTAATACGAAGAAAAAAGTGTTTTTGTGTCGGTGCAATCTTCTATGCATATGCACACGATACAGAAGGTTGTCTGTCCGTCTGTAAGTGAGTCTGCTAATCTAGCACGTGCAGAAACATAGGGTAGTAGAGAATTTACCTGGTTCCACATGTCATCTGTGTTTCATCTGTGTTTCCCTTCCCACCAAAAAGAAACAATTAGACCGATGTTTATGGAAGCAGAATCTTTAACAAAATGTTGAAACTTTTGCCAAACATTTTGCTCTGAATAATCGGCGATCGAAGATTTCCGTCTCGATTTTATGGGTACAGCAAAAAAATGTTCGCCTGGACTGTCAGCTAGGGGGGTTATTTTTGGTTCTAAGCTCGGAACCGAACAGCATACCCTAATATTTTGATCATACGTCATCCCCCACGCGCCCCCACCTCACACCTCACATCACACACCCTGTCCCACACACACCACTCCACACACCACACGCACCACACACCGAAGGCCTTCCTCCCTTCTCCCATCAGAGCCTCCACAACTCCGCAACACGCCGGTCATCATAGAAACATGGCGGTCAACTTTGAACTGTCTTCCAAAGCACCGATCCTCCCCGTCCCCCTCGACGAGGATGTCATGTTCGCCATCCGCGAGTACAGCCGTGTCTATGGCAACAAGGTCATGACCCAATCAGCCTTGAAGGCTTTGCAGGCACTTCCCCTGGCATTCGCTGCTCTATCCGTCAAAGAGCGCGGAACTATGGCGAAAGCCGACCGGGAGTACGCTTCTTCGAAGTGCATGCAGGAGCTTGCAGTCCCTGGCTTCATCAAGCTCATCGTTGCCGCCGGGGAACAGCTGGGACAGCCTGTGGCCATGCCCCACAAATGGAAGGACATGCTGTACAACACAACCCTCGGCTCAGGTGTGTGACTATCCAAAGTGTTTCATGTGGTGGTACGCACCAGGCCACTGTGCGGGAAGGTGTGCTTGCTTGTCGGGTGTGTCGTTCGCACAACATAACGGCTGGATTTCAAATAACGGCTGGATTTCAAAATTGTGTAGCAATTTTAGTATAGGCACACAAAACGCAACACAAAGTATGTCTCGGCTTTTATCCTTTCTCCACATTCATGACCAGAAACGAACTATCTATGCGTAGAAAAGAAATAGGTGTCACCAGAGTAGAGGGAGGAGCAGGTGGTGTGCTGCTGCTGCTGCTGCTGCTGCTGTGATGCTCCCATGTTCCCACGCTGCTGCGCTGTTGCTGCTGCTGCTGCTGCTGTTGCGGCACTGCTGTATTTCCGGCCAAAACCTGTCCATCTCACCTTCGAGCAAAAGCAAAAAAAATCCGAGCTGAGAGCACAGAGATACGCTTCACAGCAGCACCATCACTTCGCCCGACATGAACGAACTCCGCATGTGTCGTGTGCACACCAGCCATGTAGCTCAAACACTACGCGCCTTGCAGCACACTCTGTTGAGTCAGGAATCAGGAATCAATGTTTTGTTCACCTTGCGCAGATAGAAAGAGCTGATGTACTTGTTCCTCGACCTGCCTACACAACCCGTGTTTTGTCAGGAGGCTCGAAGGCGTACACCTTCATGCAGAAGCAATCGACGGTTCTCACGAAGTTCGGCCCCCTCAAGAAGGAGGTGACCAAAGTCTTCGAGTGGTGCGACAAGTGAGTTCGGTGTGCCCCTATAGGTGAAACAGCACTAGGCAGCGTCAGTATTCCACGGGCCAAAAGGCGATGGGCCTCCCTGCCCTTTTATTGTCGCAGATACTCCCTGCTGCGAAGTTCGTGCGGGGGGAGGGTGTGCCACCCGAACCCTTCGTCCACTACGAAGGTTGGCATTATGGTTTTCACCGCCATGAATCGTCAGTATCACAAAAAGAAAGAGTCCTTCCCAAGGGCGAAAAAAGAAGTATTCCGCACGCCCCCCTCCATTCCCAGAGGTCCGACAAAAATTAGATAGGCGGTTTAAAGGTCAAATGAAGCAAGCCACGTTCTGGGGCCACCTCTGGTCGCTTCTAGATATAAATTCCGTCACAGTTTGAAGTGGTCGGATGCGCTGTTGATACTGTATCACGAAAACATACGAAGAACGGCGAGGTGGTGTACAGGGGGGTGGAGGACACGCGTGCAGACTCCTCCGTTAACCCCCTCCCTCTAATGTAGGTTTAAGTGGAGCGGTACCCCTGGGAGGACGAAGAAAGTGTTCCAGGGCGTATGTGTTAGATTATTTCTGTTTTAAACTCGTCCCCCTTTGTTTTGAGGCCCGGGTGTGTGTTTTGTGAGTCGAAATGTAGCATGTCGCCCCCCCGCGCGTTGCAGGATCACAACAAAGTTCGTTTTGTTTGGGAGGGGGGGCGGGGGCAGACGTGGGAATGCGTGCAAGCTTCATTTTTTTAGCGATGACGAGGACGCCGGGCTTGTGCCGTACGGCAGTCGACGAGGTGCGACTGCTGTGCCACATAAAAAAAACAAAAAAACTACAAACAAATCATACAGAAGCCCTCCACCCCCACTCCCTTACTGGTCAGGGAGGCCGGGGCACCTGTCTCACAGCAACAAATAAATCGCGCCCCCGGGCGCTGCTGATGCTCTCATGTGAAACACATCCATTACGATCCCCATCGCACCTGCCGACCGACTCACTGTAGCGTGCTCTTTTTTTTTTGCTCTCTATGGTTGTCTTCGTTTCGTGCCCACCAGGAACAAGAAGAACGAGCCAGCTGAGCTGCCGTCTGGAACCAACACCCAAGATTCTCTACGGGAACTCAACGAAGCCATGTACTATGAGTCCGATGCCTACATGCGGGCGCTCAAGAACGGCGACGAGGCAGCCGCCGACTACTTCGCGCCTCGCCGGAGCGCCGCGGGAGGTGCGGGCGCCCCCGCGGGAGGTGCAAACGCCCCCTGCCCGGCCAACGCCATGCCGACGGCTGGCGCTGGCACCGTACCATCTACGGCGGCGCCCATCCCTGGTCTGGCTGCCACTGACATTCAGGCGGCGGGTGCAGGCGGGGCAGGAAGTAGGGCGGCAGCGCTGGCGGCCCAAGCGGCCGCCAACATCCGCAACGACAACGGGGCGGCGGGGGCGTCAGGAGGTGGGCCGGCAGCGCTGGCGGCCCAAGCGGCCGCCAACATCCGCAACGACATCGGGGCGGCGGGGGCGTCAGAAGGTGGGCCGGCAGCGCTGGCGGCCCAAGCGGCCGCCAACATCCGCAACGACATCGGGGCGGCGGGAGCGTCAGAAGGTGGGCCGGCGGCGCTGGCGGCCCAGGCTGCCGCCAACCTCCGCAAGGAGAACGAGGCGGCGGGAGCGGGTGAGGAGCGCGAAAAGGACGACGTGCCTGACAACTGGCACTTCCCGTACCTCATCCTCATCGCCGCCTACAGTCCGTGGGGGGGCAACACCCCGTCCGAATGGAAGCACCTCGAGTCTTCAAGCGGACCCAAGAAGCGTAAGAGCGCCGAAGCTGCGGAGATCACGCTGGACACAGCGAACCCTGTCTGCAACCCGGCGGCGATGACACGCCTTAATCCGAACGGGGACGCCTTCAGCCGCCGCCAGCACCAGGCCGCCGTGAAGAAGGAGAAGGAACTCGAGAAGAAGGAAGCAAAGGAGAAAGAGAACCTAGCGGCCAAGAAGGAGGCTCTGTCCGAAATGAAGGCCGCCAACGTCCATGCGAAGACCATCGGCGAAAACATGCTGAAGATGGTGCAACTGAAGGAGCAGGAGGCAGCGAACAACGCGCGGGATGCAAAAATCAAGGCGCTGGAGAAGAAATTGATGCTGGGTGCAGGAGACGCGGCACTCGTGCGGGCGGAGCTCGTGGCGCTGCTTGACCAGTACTAACGGCACCGGGCCTTCACCACTTGCGGCGCCGGCAGCTGTACTGCCCTTCGCTTGCTTTTGTTTTCGGTTTACGTATTTTGAAAACGATGGCTGGGAGGGAAGCAGTGTTTTGGTGTTGCTATGAATACCTCGTGTCGGGGATTTGGGCCGATACCCAATTCGCGCTAGAGTTGGCGCACGGCGTGTGTCTATTTTTTTTTTTTTTGGCGAACGCGTTCGCTTCTACCGCCGTAGATACAAGTTACAGAGTATTTAAGTATCGCGGACGGGGTGGGGTGGGGTTGTTGTTGTCGGGGGCTGGCAGTTATTTTCGTGTTGCCGAGCTATGATTAAAAACATGGAGAGAAGACACACCAAGGGGTGTATTGCAGGTACGCGTGGGTGCATTGTTTGTATTGTTGGAGGCTTCCCGGCCGCAGAAAGACGGGCATGAGCGTGTTTTTAATTTCATGTATTGGACCGTTTGAGTCGGGGTGGATGGAGGGCACATGTGTGAAGTTTCCCACCCAGGACGGGGGTGAAAAAAACGGATGGTCTCTAGCTAACGTAGTGTTTCAACTAGTAGTTTGAACCTATCCAGCTGTGGTGGATGGGAGATTTGCAGTAAGATGCATGCTGGGGCACCTTCGTGACTCGCACAACACATTCCTTCAACCGCCGTAGAGCATTCATTTTTTTTCCACACCACGGGTCCTCCGTCGTTCATTACAAGTATCGAGTTACAATATACGCCAGTCTTCGAACACACTGCGGGTCCCGGCCCACGGCGGTCAAGTCAAATCAGAAACCAGACGCCGATGAAAAAAACTAGAACAAACAGCGGTGCCTTTATACCCCCGGCGCAGTCTGGGAGAAACCCATGCAGACAAACCGGTATCGACGGCACGACAAAATGAAGAACATGGGGGAGGAACGTTCGAACACAAACGCTGGTACAACCAGGCGGGGATGTACAGGCTAAATAAGTCAACACTTTACCATGACCACCCTCTCCTGCCGCCCTCTTCCTCCTCAATTCAAGCGAAAGAAGTGAACTAAAGAAGACAGGGAGTACAAGGAACACTGCACTGGGGTTACACAATTCTTACGTCCCGCTACGGTTGTGCAGGCAGCGCAACAAAAAAAAAATTGGAGCTCACCACTTCCAAGCCTCCCTACCGTCAACGGACACGGCCACCATACGCTCCCCGACATAATACCCTATTTTCTGACCCGGTGTACATGGCAAGTGTGCCCCAAAGACCAAGAACACAACCCCAACCCGAACCCAAACTTGCAGTCGGAGAGATACAAAAGCCACAACCAAACAACAGCGCAGGGGCATACGCCAAACGACTGCTTAAGCCTCCATCCTCCTCAACCAGAGGACCTCCTTCTTCTCCCACGCGCACTTAAAGTGGGTGACGAGCTGCTGGCGGAATGCGTTGAATCCGGGACCGGGCACGTCGTTCGCGGTCTGCACCTCCATGGCAGCCCCCGCCCCCTCCCCGAGGCCTCCTGCCGATCCCACCCAGTCCGCGTCCTCGTCCAGGTCGCCCAGCCCGTTCATGGCGTGAAGCATGTTGTGAAGAATGCACGCGGTAAACCATGCATTGTCGATCTTCTCTCGTCTGTCGAAGAGAATGGTGCCCTTGAAGATCCTCCATCGCCCCTTCAGCCTACCGAAAAGAGTTTCGATATCCTTGCGGATGCTCTCCAATCGCTTGCTCCAGTAGTGTTCATCCATGTTGAGGTAGTGCTTGAACGGCGGGATGAGAAGCGGGATCTGTTGCAAAAGAGGTAGCAGGGCATAATTGGGCTTGGAATTTTTAATCGAGCGAAGCGAGTTTCTAATCAAGACCAACCCATCACGTAATAGGGCCCTGTGTCGAAAAGAAGTATGTACGTGCGGCGTATGTTCGACTAAACTTGATATTAGAGTGCGATCACTTGCAAAATAGACTGCTGTAGGGCACCACGAAAAAAAAAAACAGCGCCGGCGCTCCCACCCAACCATCACGCAGTTTTCTGCGCCGAGGGCACTGGGAGCCATCGGAACACCTCCATCGTGTGGTCCGTTATGACATCCCAGGGCGTGGGAATCGTGTGAGGCATGGGGGATGTGTGTGCCGAGAGCTTCATGACAACAGGCGCTTTGCTGGCACGCATGATGAGCTCAACCAGGAAAAAAAAAGAGGGGGGTTGGAATGCCGGGGTATGTGCGGAACAGGACAAAATGGATTGAGGGGGAGGGGGGGGCCGCGTGACTACACTACATACACACCAGCAGCTCATAGCTGCTGTGCAAACCGAAGGCATCACGTGTGTGGTGTTTGCACTCTATTCCCGAACGTGGACGCACACGTCTGACGACAGTTATATCTATCAGCTGTCGCTCGTTTTAGCGACAGCTACTGTATCTTCGCGGACTTCAAGTAGATGGACTCAAACAAAAATAAAAAAATTGGAACGAGCATGCGCGCATCCATCTTCAGATGCATCGCGAACCCCATAACGCGGGATGGACACACGTGGAAGTGCGTTGCAATATACATAGTCTACTACGTTCCACCCTCAAATGCAAATCCAACTAGTACTTTGGGGTAGGAGCAGCATTAGGGGCAGCGCTACTGGATGTCCCGTGTGTGCCGTGACGAGCCTCCCTCCGACAAAACCTTTAAAAGAAGGGTGGGTCCAAAAACAAGGAGACACATTTCAAAATATTCACACAATGCGGGTATGGAATGTGTCTGCATCTCATCAACTCTGGGTCTGTCCACCTGTTCGGTGTGCTACACCCTTTCTATTCTATGAGTGTCTCTCTTAACCAGACGTACTTTACGAGGGAAGGGGTCGCCACTTGGCCTATATCTTTTCTTTGTTCTCGTTTCGCAAGATGGTTCAACGAGCCCTTCTCCTCGTCGATGTTATGTCTGTGCTTCACGGGCTGTTCAGTTTCGTGTTCACCATCTTCGGCGGTTTTTTCTTCTATCGCACGCAGCGGGGCTTGACCTCACATCGGTGGCTGGTAAGTTCATAGATGGCGAAGAGGCAATCACGCCCGTCATTTATGCCTACCCCGGTTCATCTACTACGGACAAAAAAAAAACAGGCGCAGTACTACAGCGTACCATACCTGAACAAAGAACACGCGGCAGACAAGTAAACTTCATGGGCAGGGGGGAGGGTTTGTTTGCCCTTTTTTAAGTTTCAGCATACCGGTCTGTTCCGTGGGGAAAGGAGAGGGGGGCGACATGCGTCTAGCTGTATTCACAGAACACGGAAGATGTGTGCTTGTGATTTGAAGGGGGCGGCGCATAACGGCGGCGCATAACCCAATGCAGTTTGGATGCACCTGTCACACGAAAAAATACAGAACCTTCGAAGAAAACAACCACCGCAGGAAGAAGCTCTAGCAAAGAGCACATATTGATAAATTTTGCGACATTTCCTGCTCAACTGACCCCCACATGCCGCGTCTCGTGCTGCAACCACACTCCACCAAAAGGTGTACTGCACACGCCGCAAAGGACTACACAGTGAGACCAAACACATACATACACACACACACACAGCACACACATAAATATATCACCTTCGGATACCCGCCGTCCACGATGAGCCACGCCCCGATGTGCTCCGTCTCCGTCCCGTTGCTGGTGTAGAGCTTGTACTTGTAGCTCTTCCACGGCTCCTCGTCTCGTATTCTCCAGATGGACTTGTCGCGGGCGATGACGGTCTTGTCGTTTTCAGCTCCAGGGTACGACTTCGTGGCGGCGATGATACGACCGGCGTGGTCGCATGTCGCCTCCACCACGACAGACGTGTACCCTTCCTTGCCTTGGTGGAGGTTTTTCTCCGAGAACTTGCAGGACCAGGCGAAGTGGGTGCAGTCGACGGACCCCATCGCTCCGGGGTAACCGCACTTGCGGTAGATCTCCTCCGCGTTCTTCAGCTCGTCGCCCACGGGCAGCTTCACCCAAGTATCCCACAGACCCTCCGCGAACTTTTCGCAGAAGTGGTGGAACGATGTTTCGGCGGTGGTGCGACTCATGCGAGTACAGCAAGCCACGTCCTGGAAGCAGCAGCCTGAAGCCAACACCTTCAACGCCCCAAGCACCTGCGGCAGCATGCGAGGAGGGAATCGCGAAATCAAATATACATGCATCGGATAGCTTTGTCGCGCGAACCGGGACATGGGCCGCGCTGCACGTGCGGCACGTGAGGTTAGGGTTTTATGTGTGTCGTCTCTCACCACCTTTTTGGTGCAGTGCTCTACACCTTCCGGGGACCCTACTACATTTCCGTGCATGTTAACTGTACATCGGGACGTATCCCCGGGGTCATGCAGGAGAGGGGGGGAAGCACTGCGCCTTTTTCTTTGGTTCTTTTTGTTTTTGGCCCCGCCTTCTTCCTGCGGTATCCTTTGTACGAAGTACTCCGGAGTACGGAGTATATCTTTATTTTGTCGCGAGCCAACTTTTCCCTCGGTTAAGTTTGGCACTCACGAGCTTTGAACGCGCTCACCCGCAAGTATTCAACTGATTCAGTCTCCCGATCGGGATTCGAAATCATGACCGTGCTGCAAACGGGTTTTGAGGTTACCGCTAGACCACCGGGGCGACGAACGGTGGGAACACACATCGAGGGCACATCATTATGTATGTACTTGCTTTGGGGGCGATGAACACAACAGCACTGCGGCAGTCAAAACCAGCCCTTCGACTGCTGAGTCATAACCAGCCCTTCGACTGCTGCCTCATGCACCCAAAGGTGTCACAACAAAGATTCCACGGTAGAGGGGGGCATCTCTTCGGCGACATCCTTCTGCAGAAGACAATATTAAACTACGCATGCACAGCCGCGTTTCACCCCCACCGTCCTGCGTGTACACGGCACCGCTGTTCTCTTCAGAGGATACCTCAACAAGAAATGGTGTGCGGCAAATGACTGATTTGTAATTGCAAATAACATGTTCGACATCACACGCAGGTGGCGCCACCGCGGGTCACTGCGCACTACTGACTGCGTCTACACACGTATGCACCATAACCTGCTACACTGCTGCAAACCAGCGCGCACATGTCGCAGCTCGACAGCGACAGCAGCAGCTGCTGCCGCTGTGCAATGTTCATCCGGTCTGACCAAAACAAAACACATACTCCGTACAAAACAAACACCAAACACGAACGCCACCAGCGTGCAACGCACCTTCAGTTCCACGGGTGGACAGTCTCGACCAGCGACATCTGTGGTCCCGGCTGGGAAGATGGACGCGACCGACTGCATGATCAGCTCGAACAACTCGTACTTCACCCGGAAGGTGCTCTTGAACTGGACCGCTTCTCGACACTTCGGGTCAAGCCCGCCTTCAGAGTTACTCAGCTCTCGCAGTTTCACCAACCACTCCCCCCAGACAGACCCCCAGTAGTCCGGCCGAGGGTATGCGTGCCGGATCTGCTTGGGTTTCTCTTCCTCCTCTTCTTGGTCCTCCTCCAACAACAACCCTCCTGCCACGTCGCTCTCGGTAGCCAGGTCAAGCACCATGCTCTGCAAATTCCGCAAATTCGCCGCTGCAGCGGCAGCTCCGGACAGTGCAGCCATGACAGCGTCATCATCCATCGGCGTGGCCATGGTCGATGCTCCCGTGCGGGTCGGGAGCGTCGTGTGCGCGTGTGTGGCGTGCTTGTGGTGAGGAAGGACGTGTGGCGTGTCCCGGCGCAGGACGCGGCCCGACTTCATATCACGCCGCGTCAAACATTTTTGCGAGCTGGGCAGATGACGAAATGTTTGCCAAACATTTCGTCGAAACAGCGGATTTTTTCCCGAATTGAAATCTTTGGCAACATTTCTTCAAAGATTTCCTTCCATAAAAAGCGTGCAAACAAATGTTGGCGAAACTTTCAACATTTTGTTAAAGATTCTGCTTCCATAAACATCGGTGTTACCCCGCACATCGATACATTGAAAAATGTTTGATGCACACGTTGTAGCAAGAACGGGCACTGCAACCTGCTGTGATACAATTAACATTGGCCATGCCCTCTTGCGTCGCCCCCGGGAGGCAACCCCAAGGTTGGCAAACCACCAAACCTCCTCAAGGGGAGCCTTGTGGTACAAATTACAGAACATCCCCCTTGCAGGTCTCTACCGGGTCATGAACGACACACTGAGTTGAAGTGCATGAGGGGGGTGATATCTATCGTACGTCACTCTGCTGCTGTACATAGTCTACTGCTAGTTCAGTACCGGACCCCATATCCTGTCTCGGTTGCGTCGTCACAAAAGCTTACCTGCAAGGAAGGCAACAGTTGCCCGTCCCCGGCCTTGGCCTGCACCGAGAACGGCAAGAGATCGTAGCGCTGCTCCAGACACCACAGCAACACGCATGGCGACACACCCTGTAGGTCTGGTTAGCTGTGTCATTAGTGGTGTCTACTGCTGTGCTCAAGGTTGCATGATTGTCACGGGGGGGGCAGGGGATTGCTCGGAGCCCCCTGAAAGCATTCAACCATCCGACAATCAGACACACCAGACACATTCACACCTGCTCATGTTTCGCATGCATCTGAAGTCCCGTCGCTCCAGTCGAGTAAACACCAATTGGGCTTGGACAGGAGCCAGGAGGCACCAAAGCCCTCCTGCTGGCTGGTACCATGGACAACCTTCAAAGACGAGACAACGGATCCATCCGTACGAGTGCGAAGAACATTGACCGCGCCGCGGCGGGGGCTCCCCCGGTGATAGTTTCCGACGCCCCGATGACCCAGGTGCAGCAGCAGTACAAGTAGTTCCGGGTGTGCAATGCTCGGTTTCTAGTTCTTAGTTTTACAACGTCCCTGTTCCCTTCTTGTTCTCGCATGCATGGAGTGGCAAATATATATCGCTGCTAAATATAGGCATGCGCATACGCATATACATACGGTGCACGCGAAGAAGTTCACGAGGTTCTCATTCCGATTTCCGCTGGCGTCTTGCCTTGTCCGTTCAGCCCAACCGTTCAGCGACAACTCCTGGTGCTTCATTTGAAGCGCGATTTTGGAGGAATCATGTTGACTCGCACTGCTACCGTTCGAGTAGCAGTGTTCACAACTGGCTACAAGTCGACAGAACCCGTTATTCTCCTGATAAATTAGCCATATTGAAGAAATGTACCGCAGACGAACCATGGCACATGCCGCAATGTTTCGTCGAGTATTTACGTATTTGTACATCAAGTAAACAGCAGTGTCGGCTGGATTTTTCTCGCCGTAAGGATCATTGATGGGACGCACCCCGCAGAGGATATTCTTCTCTGTGACCCGGGATCGTAACTCGTCAGTAGAGAAGGGAAACCCGCATGATGTGAGGTGGGCATACTGTACGAAGGGTGGAAAATTGAAAATTGTTGCCACCGCGACGGTACCACGACGGCAGTGGCCTTCGTCCTCGCCCAGCAACAGACGGGATGACGAAGAAGGAGAAACCCGAAAGGTTTGATTTTGCGTATTATACGCATGCGTCAAACGAACGATCACCAGCCTGATTGTTCTCTGTGCGCGGCCTCGAATTAGGGTGCAGGCATGACGTTCTTTGAATCTTGGGGACTAAGTTGTAGAGCTCCGATATCACACTCCAAGCACCGGCGCAAGTTGGCAGAACAACAGGGCGATCGGTGGCATTTTGCCCTTGCCGGTGACGTGATTCGTTCAATCCCCATTCCTTCACCCACGGTTGACTAAACTATGCTCCCCGCCCCCTTGATGAAGACGCAGAGTTCAAATTTTATTGGGGCTTCGAGTGCGAATACCGTGGTCATGTAATCGCGGAATGTCGGCTGTACAAGAAGGAGCGGAAAGTGTACATGACTGAGCTGGGTAGGAGAAAAGTACAGGGAGATGTTTGATGCATGGGATAGCGAGGATAAGACGTTTGCTGTACTGGGGCATAGGAAGTGGGTTGAAAAGGCGGGAAGTGATATCGGTAGAAATGATATCGGTAGGATAGAGAGACTAGGGAACACATTTTCGAGACACCTTTGGCAAAGGAGGAAGGAACGATTGGCCATCGGTGATCGGTCCTGTGGGAACAACGCTTCGTCCTCTCGAGGACGCGTGGTCAATGGTCTAACCGCTAAGGCATGCAAAACATAAAGACTACGCCCCCGCCCCCCCCCGCCCCCCCTGCTCCTTTAACACCTTCCACATCCATGGTACTCAACACAGGCACACGTCCGAGTTCCTGACTCCGTGGACCGGCCCGAATGGTTGAAGCTCCGCTCGAGGCGCCGTAGCGACAGAAGACGTGCCTCCTCGGCCTCCTCCACCCACCCCACGCTCGGCGCAATCCCTCCCTCTCACAGTCGCAAGATGTCGATGGACTCGACGACCTCTTCCTTGGCTACCGAGGCCTCCCTTCGCTCCGCGATGTCCACGCCCCTGCACCGGGGCCAGAACGATGAGAGGGTTCGGCGTTCCGTCACGTTCGCTGTTGACGACCATGACCGCCGCCGCCCCTCGCTCGACTCTAATCCACGGAGACGAACAGCATCATCTGCAGGGAGAAAAATATTTCCGTCTTCGTCGTCGTCTTCGCCTTCGTCTCTGGCGTCGTCCCAGCAGCAGCAGTGCGGAGTCTGCCGGGCCGAATTCACGCGCTACCGTCGGCCGCACCGCTGCCGCGCGTGCAGCAAGGTCGTGTGCGCCACGTGCTCGCCGGCAAGACTCCCGAAGCGGACGTGCAAGCCCTGCGCCGGAGACTCGGCCATTCCCCGCGTCTTCTCAGTCGTTTCTCCGGCACGGGGACGTGTTTCCCCTCACGCACCCGGGGAGGAAACGACTAGCGCTACACGAGCCTCTCGGCGTTGTGTAGGCGCCACGGTGATGGCCGGGGTTCCTGCCGACACGGGTGTCATTGTCACGGCGGTGGCGCACGAGGCGGAGGTGGTTGGTGTTGCCCGTGCCGAAGAGGTGGGCAGGGCTGGGACCGAGGAGGGATCGAGTTCTCTCGGTGTCGCGGGGAATGTGAGGCTGGGTGGCTCTGTTTCTGAGGATCGTGTGGGCAAGGGTAAGCCAGAGAACCCGAGAAGTTCGGGCGGTAAAGGGGGGCTGGGCGTGGATTCTGTGGGTGAGAGCGAGCCCGGGGGTTCGAGCAGTCTGAGAAATACGAGCCAAGGCGGAGAGGTATGGCGATCGAACGGCATTGTTGGCGTTGCGGGTGATCAACACGCGGAGCACTTGGATAGCCTGGACGGCACCAACAGCAACACTGATGGTTGTGGGAGTGCCACCCGTGTCGAGTTCGACACCCACCTCTCCCCAACAGCCTCGTTGAATGATTATCCGCGTCCCGTGGCCGCGAGCACGGCGGCGGCAACTTAACCCCTCGATTCTGCAGCCGCGGGCTTGGATGGACTGCCCCCGCCAACAGCCACGCCGGGGTTAAACACGTACCGGTATGTTGCTACTGTTGCTACTGCCGGTACCGGTGCCCGTCAGGCGTGGGTGGTAGCGGATGGAGGGTCCAAGCCAAGGGATGAGAGGACGGTGTCGCCGGCCTCTGGTGAGGAAGTCAAGCCTGAGGAGGAGGATGAGGAGGACCGTGTGTCTATCGCAACGAGAAACGAAGTGGGTAGCGCGGTACCAGAGGTTGAGGACGAGCCTGAGGTCCGGCAGGCTCCTGTTCCTGCTGCTCTGCTGCACCCCCCTCCCGCGGCCGCTTCACTGGCAACGGAGCCGCGTTGCGGACAGCCCCACCTACCTCTTGAGGCTAACGAGGCCACACGTGAGACTCCGCCTCCGTCGGTCGAGTTTGAGCGGGGAACGGAGATTGCGCGAGTTCCCAACCCCCGTAACCGGGAAGAGAGGGACGGGGTAGTGTCTACACCCCTCCGACACCGGGGCCCCCTCGAGGAGGATAGTCGGATTATTGCGAAGAGGGAGGAAGACGAGGAGAAGGAGGGAGAGGAGGCGGAGGCGGAGGCGGAGGTGGAGGAGGAGGAAGGGGAGAAGGAGGAGGGAGGGGGGGGAGGGGAGGAGGAGGTGTTGGAGGAGGATGTGAGCGGCCAGCAGCATGAGACGACTGGTGCGGTCGAAACGACGGAAGAGGACCTCCGTTTTACCGTGGGAAGGGTCAACGACGGACCCGAAGGGGGAAAGGGCGTCTCGGACGCGGCTGCGAGGTTGAACGCGGAGAAGCGATGTGGGGAAGAAGTGACAGACCCCGGAACAGCGGACGTACCGTTCGTTTTGCCCAAGTACCACGAAGGGGAGGGGGACTTGGCGGAGGGCGATTGCGCAGAGGGTCTAAGCGTCGACAGAGAGGAAGGCGAGTGCGACCGTGAAGCGTTGGTTCTGGGTGCAGGAGTGGCCGTGGACGGCCGCGTCAAGGAAGAACCGGTACAGGAAAACAGCGGACCAATGGGTCCGCTTGCTACGGCAGCTATGCCGCAGGGAAAACCGCAGCAGCAGCAGCGGGAACAACAAGAGGAGGAATACGGGGAGGGGGAGGGGGAGGGGGAGAAGGAGGTGGAGGAGGATGGAGGAGAAAGGGGGGAGGGAGGGAAGGAGGTGGAGGTGGAGGAGGAGACGGACAGGGACACGGAGACGGTGTTGGTTCTGGGTACAGACATGGCCGTGGACGACCGCGTTAAGGAAGGACCGGTAGAGGAAGATAGCGGACCAATGGATCCGCTTGTTTCGGCACCTGCGCCGCAGAGAAAACAGCAGGAGCAGGAACAAGAACAGCAGGATGAGGAGCAGGAAAAAGAACAACAGGATGATGAGCAGGAACAAGAACAACAGGATGAGGAGGAGCAGCAGCAAGAGGGGGAGAAGAAGGTGGAGGAGGAGGAAAATGAGGAGGAGGAGGGGGGGGGAAGGGAGCAGGAGCAGCAGGAGCAGGAGGAGGGGGAGGGGGGGGAAGAGAAGGAGGAGGGGGATGGGGAGGAGGCGGAGGAGGAACAGGAGGATCAGGAGGGCGGAGTGGACGAGGAAGGTGCAAGTGTTGACGGTGAAGCTGTTGCGGTGGGAGATAATACGCTGGCCGCAACCAGTGCCGGGACGATGACCGACAGTCCCGTGAACGACCAGTTGGCAGGACAGAAAACACCGGGCTTGCCGGGAGCACTACCCATAAGTCACGAGGGGGGGGGGCGGACAGACGACGAAAATGTTGGGGAAGATGGAGTGGAAGAGGGAGAGGAGGCGTCGACCGTGGGGGTAGGGGATGCGATGGCGGGGCCCGGTAGCGCGACGGACTCATTCAGTACGACAGCATTGGTGTCGGCGGAAGAGGGGGGCACCGCAGAGGACGTTGGGGGTGAGGCGTCCTGCAGCCATGACGCGGGAACCAAGGCGTTGGACACCGCCATCGACAGTATTGCTCAAGCGCCAGACTGCAAAGAGGGAGCGACTCAAGACGATGACGTGGGGGAGAAGGCTGCTGCTGCTGAGGGGGAGGGACCATGTAACTACAAGGAAAGCAGCGACGCGTTAGGCTTGCTTGTCGATGCCGCAGGTATCACACAGCACGAGCAAGAAGAGAGGGAGCCACAAGAGGCCGAGGAGAACCCAGCCCCTTCTTGCGGCACGGCTGCGGGGACCGCCAGCGAGAATAACGGGCGGGGGAATACTGTCGCGGCGGGAAGTGGCGGGGTAGAGGGTGCCACGGTCGATGCACCTATGGGGAGGGTGGACGAGACTGCTCCTACGATGAGATCTGATTCAGAAGCTATCGACAGCAGTCGTGCGGATAGACGTGGTTCCACTCGTGAGGCAAGCGGGGGTTATGCTGACGGCGGCCGGCATAAGAGTAACTGGCTCGCTGCTCTGAAAGAGTTGGTTGAGAAGGGTGGCTCGTGTTGTCACTGACGAGCTGGGGAGTAGTTTCTGTGTCGTGTCGTTAATGGGGGGGGCGGGGTCATGGCGATATCGGATCAAGTGGTTGGTTCGTTGCCTCGTTTGTATACCCCCCTTGCGCACTGCGCATCTAGATTAGAGTTGTTGTCGATGTTCTTGTAATACTCTGCTGTTGTGACCATCTCATTGGCCATGTCTCTTCTTTGCCGGCACCGATTTTTTGTGTGCTTGCCTTGTGTATTTTTTTCTGTTTTTCTCGCTAATGAGGCGCCGTACTCGTGGATTGGTGATCTTGGTCGAGAACGTATTGACACGCCCCCGATTTTGACCTCTCGGGTGTTTGTTGTTTGTTCGATGTTTCGCGTATATTCTACTACGGTGGCAACAACGTTGTATCGGTAAGCGTTTATTGTGCCTGGCGTCCGTGTCTATATCTCAGCCTCTACGTTGTGTCGGTGGCCGCGTCACCACTTGTTCCCGTACCGTACCATCTTGTTCCTGTACCGTATCATCACAGCCTTACCCTCTGGGGTGGGGTTAGAGTTTCCTAGTCCTAACCTGTTTTGTTGTCTTGCTTGTTTTCGTTGGTCGAACGGGAGGATGGGTCGTGGTCGTTCGGGCAGCTCAATGCCCCCACTCACTGCTGAGCAATACTACTGTCCGATGCTACGCTGCGTGTTCATCAAGCAGGAGGGGCTTGTGGGCTAGCGGGACAGTGGGACTTGTTGCAGGGGTGAAAGGTTTACCCCATACTATGTGTAAATATAACGTTTGTATCCGCAGGGTTTGCAAAGTTTGTTTTTGACGGCAAAGTTTGCCAACTTCGCCTCAGAAAGTGCCTTTGTAATAAATGTATACGGTATTTTCGTTGCCAGCATCGTTGAAGCGTTTGAGGACTACATAAGTACGTAACAGCGCACTTTTCAAAGGTTTAGTTTTCGAACAAGCAACAACGCTTGGCCTGGGGGTCCCACAAAGACTCGGTGCGTGCCCGCCGCCCACTGCTCAGTGCGATGTGGACGATGTGGACCTGACAACGCCGCCATGTGCAAAACCCACGATTTGTACCTTTCAAGGAAGAGTACCCTCTTTTTCTGCATCCAGCGGCAGCAGCAGCAGCAGCAGCAACCAAACACAATTGACAGGAATGACATCGCCGGCAGATGAAAACACTGATGAAGGGCCACAAGATACACAGAAGAAGGCAAAAATGAAACAACGCACGTAAATTTCCGACGTTCTTATACCAATTCTCCGAGTTTTATTTGGCACTACAAGGTTAGGCCCATTCCCCGCCCTCTCCCCTGGTGCCCACCTCCAACGGGGGACGTGTATTGTACGGCTATGGGGCAACAACCAGAGAGCTTTGTGCACTTCCCCTTCGAAAAAAACAAACCGTTCCTGGTGTGTGCCCCCGGCTGAGTTGTCAAAAGTAATGGCGTCAGAACTGATTGGACGGCAAATCTCTACCTCGGTAGACACGTGTAAGTCTCATCTGCTTCCATTCCTGCCTTGAATCCGGAAAACAGTCTAACTTGCCCTGTCACCCCCCCCCCTCAAGTGACCCCACATCATGACCTTTCGAAGCGTTTGCCGTTGCTAGCCGCATGGAGATCCACGCATTTTCATTGGTCAGCCGATTGGTGCGGTCGACGCCAACAACAAGACGCTCGCACGCACGTATTCCCCCGCCCTCTGTGTTCAACACCACAAGTACCCGGTACAGCTCCGTTTAACCGTTTCGCCACGCTTCCACTCTCTCCGAGGCTACTGGCTCCTTCTGGCTTTAAGTCCCCGACTGAGACCAGGAGACACCACACACGGACAGGAGGGGGGGGGAGGGGGGGAGGGGGGCACCGTGGGATGGGTAAGGGCGGGGATTAACGCTCACTCATTCGTTTCTTGCCACAGTCTTGGTTTGGACTGAAAAAACGAGTCTCGTCTCGATGGGAACAAGAACCTTTGTTGTGTCGCACAGAGCCAGTTCCAAAATATCTTGGAAGCGCAAGTGCGGCAGGCTTGAGCGCGCGCGGGGAGGGGTAAACAGTTTTGCGCCTCTTCGAGGCTGAGGGTGGTGTGGACAGACCGACAGGTGTACACTGCACTTTGACCCGTGGACGCCAACAAAACAGCTCAGCAGCTACCAGCACAGCTTAAGGAAGGTTCAAAGACATCGATGTCCAACGTTGACCCCGTGGAACCCCTTCGCAGATCATGGTCGACATTCAAGAAATCAAGTGCTATGCCAATCAACCTCGCTACAGTCGTAGTGCTTAGCGCCGTTCTGGCTTGTTTCTCCCCCGCTGCAACACCCATCCAACACCCACGAGGCAAGCCAGTCTAGCGAAACCCGAGGAGCACGGGCAATTTAAACGAAAGCAAGATAGTCAAATACGAAGTGCGAGTCAGGCAAGCACAACAACTGCAACACTCACATCATCTCGTCGACCCTGTCCTGCATCTCCGAGAGACTCGCAAGCCCCGCCGAGGTTACGGCCTCCACTCGGGAGAGCTTTTCTTCCGCGTCCGCTCTTGCTTCCTCCTGCACCGCTCGGAGCGCTGCTTGCTCACCCTCGTTCAACTCGTCCGATTGCTGCTGCTGCTGTTTTCAATGGCGCAAGTTGTGACCGACAAACGCTGGTGTCAATGTCTCGACGACTGCATGCTTGCTGTTGCTGCTGCTGCCGGACATACCCATAGTTGGTATAACAATGAGCAAATGAACGAAAAAGAACACACCGTGTATATCTATTACATGCATGTAGGTTCCTCCCAATAGAGCCTATAACAGTCTCGCTGGGCTCAAAGAGAGCTCAAACCAACCAACATGTACGTAGCAATGCCGCCTTGATACCGACCTCAAAAACAACTTTGGCCTTCCTCCGTTTCCGAAAAAAAAAAAGGAAACTTGACCCTCATCACCATAGCAACACCTCGTAATGAGCCTCTGTGCAACACGCCATACCACGACAACAGAACACCAATCACGGTCAAGGTCCCAGGCATTGGGCAAGAGTTTGGCTTGCACCTTCGAAGTGTCTGACGCAGAAGACAACGTCGACGGACCCTTGACGCCAGAATCACCTCCCCCGGCTGCCAAGTGAGCGGGGCATAGATATGTAGGAGGTGGCGCGGGGAGAGCGAGTTAGGCAGCAAACAGGCGGGGAGAGCACAATATATGGGGGAAAAGACTTGTCCGGCAGAGGTGAAGGTGTGGCCAATAAATCAATATCTGAACGAACCTACCTTTTGCTTCGAGCTGTCTCCTCAGCTCAGCGATGACACTCTCCTTCTCTTCCAGCTGGACCTGGGGGTTGGCACGGCAGTTGGTTGTCGATAATCGTAACACTTTTGAGACCAGAACAGAAAGCGTTGGAAAAACAGTGTAGCGAAACTGTTACGACCTTCACAAATGACGGTTAGGTCTACAAGTACATTTTCAGCAAGTACGACTTAATATGAGAATGTCGATGTGGGCAACCAGGCGGCCATGATTGGTCGACGATTGTAACAAACGAATATCTCGCGAAGAAGCACTTGCAGCAAGCAGACCTTGAGGGCGGATGATGCATGATGATGATGGTGGTCGGATTCTTGTCGAGTTGTGCTGGCTAGAGGCTGCTGCTTTTCCGCACGCACAGCCCCTCGTCCTCGCGAGCTTGCTGACTGCTGCGGCTGTTGATCTTGGTTGTCGTGTCTGGCGGCCCGTTCTCTGGGGATTAAGACACAAATTGAAGGCAGGGCGTGCATCGTATGTTGGGTGTCTATGGAAACCACATTGCTAACGTTGAGGTCGCGAGTAGTATTGGAGTACAGCTGTAGTATTGTTTCTTCCAGGGTACACGAGCCGATTTCCCGCCAAGTTTCCACCACAGTTTAGCGAATACGCGTAACTTACGGCTTAGCGCCCTAAACAGTATTTGCCGCCAGGATGTCTACCGTAAAAAATAACATTGACTGTTCATACGTTTTCGCAGCACCATCATAAGTACCGTCCCGTTTCAGTACCATGGTACAATATCAACTCTTTCGGTACTGGTGGGTCGTCTTTGAGTCGGTACCTCGTTGCTTGATCTTCAGATACGGAAAAGATGAAATCGATTCTTTGTACCCAGACATTCTTTGTCTCCTGATTCATCGCGTGGACTGCTGGCGTTGGGACTAAAACCACATTTTGGAACAAATTCCAAGCCAGGGATCGAATAATCTCCAAGCACTGCTCTTGTGTGAGTGATGCTTACGCATGCTGCCTTTTCTACGGGGGTAGCAGGAAGACGATAACGGCGGCCCCGGAGAGGAATTGGAGTTTCGTCCACACCCGAGAGCATGTGTGGGTCTATTGTTAGCTTCGATTGAAGTAACCGAATGGCCGACGATAAGACATGAGTCAGTCTCAGTCCGTGTGTGTGTCGTTCTTGGACGTCGGCCGTGAGACCTTCCGGCACACTTTCTGGAAGCATCAGCAGGGGTCACAAAAGGAGGAGAGTGTCGCGACAAAGGTGCTACAAATACATATATCTTGAGCGGTAATATGCACCAACCCGAACATGGCCAAACACCGGCCGCGTTCGCCAATAAGCCCAGACGGCAACACCTAACTCACCGCCTCGACCGAGCCAGCGTGCTGCTTGTATCCGCGGCGACCGCACCACCCCTGTGTGCTGTCGTCGTTGTTCTTCCCCTGGTCGGCATGACCGCGCCGCTGCTGCCCATCCCTGCCGTGCTGCCGGAGCCAGTAGAGCTAGGTTTGATTATCTTGGAACCGAACGCGAACTGCATCTGCTGCGTTCGGGTGGGACTGAACGGGAGGGGCAAAAGTGAGCCGTGGCAGAGGAGGAACGCCATTAGCAGCGGGCTTCGTCACAGCCGCCTGCTGCTGTGGCGGCCGTGGAGTTCATGTTTTCGCCTATCAAGTGTCCTCCCACCTTCTAAGGCAGCAGTAGCATACAAAGCACATCCTGTTGCTGCATGCCCGAATATCACACGCGAGGTCGCGAGAAGGCAATCGCGTTGCCGCTGCTTATGCCACCCTGGCTAGCTGTGAGCTGAACGATGCGCCCTTGCGGGAACACTGCTTCCGGCGTTCGCGAACTACCGTAATCATCGGGGTCTTGACACAGGGTGTGCGGAAAAAAAGCCGGTTCCGAATGATTTGCTAGATTATCGCACAGGTATTGTCGTCTCTGTGCGGAGACGCCGATATGTGCGGTGAGGTTTGGCGGTAAGTGATACCCTTTCACCAGCATCTTGTGCTGGAAATTCCGGATACTGTGGGAGCTTGAATCGCGTGCTCCACTGCTACTGCTGCCCTTGGCACCATAACGATGTTCAAAAATGTGGTATTTGTACTCTTTATTCTCTTATTTTCGTTCTGCAGAATCAAGATCGGCAAATCGGCAAACGGCATCCACACAACAATTCTAAACGCAGATGAAACCAAAAGCGAAGTAAAAAATCACACCAAACTACCACTACGAGCTACCAACGTCCTACTACTGTACTTCCTAGGCGGGTTGAATTCTACTTCGTGCCCGCGCCCCTACCATCGCAAAAACATCCACTCTCACTGGCACTCCCAAAGAACTATGATTCAAAGTTCGACTACTTCTCCTTCGGCGCCCCCGCCCCCCTGTCCCTCCACGACTTCCACGTCGCTGTCGCCCTCCAAGACCTCCACNGGGTTGAATTCTACTTCGTGCCCGCGCCCCTACCATCGCAAAAACATCCACTCTCACTGGCACTCCCAAAGAACTATGATTCAAAGTTCGACTACTTCTCCTTCGGCGCCCCCGCCCCCCTGTCCCTCCACGACTTCCACGTCGCTGTCGCCCTCCAAGACCTCCACC
>CACKRE030005011.1:18969-35971 GCA_902602495.3 Ectocarpus sp. CCAP 1310/34 | reverse complement strand
CCTGTCCCCTGCTGCTTGTACGTCTACCTGTACGTCGTCGACGCTTCTCAGCAGTTTCCTGAAGGGTTCTACACTACCAGCCAGCCCCTTCTGTACTTCATCCCGTGTCCCCTCGTCTCCCAAACGCTCTACTTTCCACCGGAACACTTTCCTCTGTTTCTTACTCTCCGTCTTTCTAGATCTGTCGATGTTTGCCCATATGAGCAAGTGGTTGGCCGAACCTATATCTATCANCTTCTCAGCAGTTTCCTGAAGGGTTCTACACTACCAGCCAGCCCCTTCTGTACTTCATCCCGTGTCCCCTCGTCTCCCAAACGCTCTACTTTCCACCGGAACACTTTCCTCTGTTTCTTACTCTCCGTCTTTCTAGATCTGTCGATGTTTGCCCATATGAGCAAGTGGTTGGCCGAACCTATATCTATCACATTTACGTGCAGCTCTGGGATCTGCGTGCTCCCCCTATCTACCAGGATGTAGTCGAGGACCGAGTATTCATTGCAATCTGCCCATGGGACGGGGGGGATGAAGGAGCCCCAGTGTTGCGTAGGAGCATGTTATGCCAGACTGGAAGCCTTCCATCCTGAGCAGCACCATGCCTTTGTGGGTGTCGCGTGGAAGAGGAAAGAGGTGAAGTTGCCTCTGTTTGCAACAAATCCTAAATACTCTTGCTTGTCTTTTTCGTTCGTAGCCGCGCCGAAATATTACAGCATATATTGAATTCTGGTGGTATTTCCTTTTTTGTTTCACGTCTGTTCAGCGTGTCAGGAAACGGCAACGGCATCTCCCCAACGTAGTTCATAGAGAACCTCGCTATTTCTTGTTCACACGGCTGCCGTGTCTTTCCCGCAACTCTCCGTGTACTGTTAGCCCTCGAGGTTACACCACTACCGATCAGAAAAAACAGATTAAGTCAAATAATTGTTTTTTCTTCTCCTGACTCAGTGGCCGAATTTTTCATGTACTCTGATTTAGAGCGGAAATCGGGCGCAAGTACTACTGGTTCCAGGTGGAGAGCTGAGTCTTCATTCTCTGTGACACTTGTCAATAGACCATACACTATGAATCATTAAGACCGCATCTGCCTTCTGCACTTTGGAAGGGTGCGAGCAGAGTATCTTTTTTTGGGTACTTTTGCCTTTTGTTCCATTTTGCTCCCTTGAACTAAAACATCTGGTCCGGTTGATTCGATACCTTTGGTTCCAGCGCCCACAAGACAACAAACCGCGGCCGGATCCAAGGCGTTCCTGTTGAGGGACACTTGGGCTCGTTTGAGCTCCTATGGGCAAAAGTTGAGGGTGATCCCCCAGAAAAGCCATGGCCGAAGGAAACAGAGCGCGTGTTTTTTTTCAAGAGTTTGTTTGTTCACGGCGTCGTTTTCGATTTTGCCGAAGACACGATTGGACATGCGCATGATTGCTCTCGAGGACAACGACTACCCTGCCTTGAAGCCAGAGCGCAAAGCCCATTCTCAGAGACGGAAAGGGCAGCCTTGGCGAAGCGGTTTCGACATTCGTTGCCTGACCGGGGGCACATGACATGTTGAAAATCCGAAAAAAAATATTGCCGAAAGAGTACCCATCTTCGTGCTCTGTGTCACATGTCTCCCGGCGTCCATTGCTGCCAGAGGCGATCGGGGGCACATGCGCCGCTAGCCCTGCTCACGCTGATCCTCGGAACTTTGCTCGTCCTCGATGAATTGGCCCCGCTATGTTCTTGAGCGTGTTGTTGTGCCAGCAGCAGATTGGCGTGACCTGGCTTATTGTTCGTGATCAAGGCGCCAACGCCCTAAAAACCCAAAGATGAATGAACTTGAGTTGATATATTAAAAAAAGCACCTCATATATGGCTATCTTCCATCCCTCCTGGAACCACGACTTTTGCGACTTGCCAGTCGAGGCCTTGCGCCAAAGGCGGCAGGCACGATCCTCAAGTTCAGCCTTTCGTGCCACGGAACCGTCCCGGCTGGCACCGTGTTTCTGTCTATGAAGACAGACACCAAAAGTACCGTCCCCTGAGTAGAACTTGAGGATGGTGCCTGCCGCCTCTGGTGCAAAACCCCCACTGGGTGTTGGGCCAAGCAATATACGGTGTCATGCAAGGGCGGTGGACGCCGTGGGCTACCGCCCCCCCCGACCCGTTTGAGATTGGATGCGCATATGCGTACGACACAGTACAGTTGTGCACACACACGCACACCGTCGTCTGCCCCGCAGCAGAGAGATCCAACAGAACATGAGAGGGAGATGTGTAGATGCTTGTACATTTTAATCGGTAATCAAACCTACACACACGGCACGAGGATGGCCACGCGTTCGAACCTACAACCGGATATCTCCCAACGTCTCGGACCACTGCCAGAAACATGTGTGCTCTCAAGCAGCGGGACTGTGTGGTCTCATGGACGCCCGTGTGAGGTCGTAATGTGGTCTTTGCGGCACGGAGACCGAGCGGAACTATTTATGAGAATTATCATTAGAACGGAACGGTGTTCATGTGAAGACAACAACAATCGTGTGGTCCCGTGGCCTGCCGTGTGACGATTGTGATGTGTGATGTGGTCGGGCGAGCGGCAGCAGGCGGGACTGTCGGGGGCGGGACTGTCACAATTAACGGGTCGGGGTACGTACAAACCTGCATCAATCACCAATCTGCAGGAGAATATTGGAACTTGTGTAGCGGTACCAGCCATCGTATTCAGGAAACCAGAGCCCAATGACAATCTTCTACACAAACTGCAAGACAAACTTCACTATTTCCGGGCACGTGCAGGCAATGTATCAAGCTTTTTCGAAACACGCTCGCGTGTGTTTTTAAGACCAATCCATCGAGGGACAGCAAAGTTGAGAGCCTCCGAAAATCAGTGTGAGCAGGGTTAGGGGCGCATGTGCTCAGGATCCCCTGTGGCAGCTTATGGGCGGAGGCAGAACGTACAGCAACAACGCACAAGACCGGTCTCTGTTGACTCCGATTTTGTGCCGGTCTAATTGTTCCCCGCTCTCATATGTTGTGTTTTGTTCCGACTCTCTGCTGCTGCTGTGAGCAACACAAGTGCATGCGCTGCTGCTCCAACTGATGGGCCATATTAGTGCTCCTGATTCGCCAGCGTAGTGCACATGATCCTTTGCTGGTGGTCCGGTGGTTGTGTGTGTTGTGCGTCGTGGTGTTGCTGACAAATATAGGCGTGTTTCGCAGAGCTTTCTTGACGTAAGCGACCAGTTTCGTCAGCGTTGATTGGTTACTTTTTTACTGCATCTAGTGTGTTGGGCTAACGAACATTGACACTTTTTGGGCCTAAAAACATTGTAATCTCAAGGTCAAAGTGCTGTACATTGCTAAACGCGTTCGCTTGTTCACGTTCCGGAATCACGAAGGGGATCGACGAGCTCACGACTCCGGTGGCGAGCAGCCTCGGAGAGATGCCGGGCTACTTCGAGAGCCGGGCTTCGGCGTGGGACAAGATCGGGAGCAAGAAGTCCAAGGAGAGCAAGACCTCATCGTCTGCTTCCAAGGACACCGGGGGAAAGGTGCGTGCGTGTGACGAAATTTGAGTAAAACTGCTGTCGTCCGTGTTGCGTGCGTGTCCTTTCACGAAACGGGGTGGTTTTTGCTTCAGATTGGAAAACCAACGTGGCATGCATGCTTCCTTTGTATTTTTTCTTGGTCGCCCGTTCGGGTTCAACAAATTCTACCGATACACGTGGCGAAAATATCACTGTTAACTCCTTCTGTACTAGATACCTCGCGATACTTCGTTCACATGAACCAGACTTGGCGTAGACATAACATCCCATCAAGGCTAGACAGTAGTGTTGGTTTTGGCTTGTTTCACGCCTCCCATCCCTCTCTCTCTCCCTCTTAATGCACTCAATGTTATCTCCCTCTTGATGCCATGAACATTGCACCTACTGCTGTATGTTTTTCTCTCTTAGGACGGGGACTCTTCTAAGACCTCCGAGTCCACCAGCACCGAAGAAAAGACTTCCGAATCTTCCTTCGCGCCTGACTCGGCCAACTACCTCATCGCCCTCGACGTGAAGTGGTTCGTTTCCCTTCACCACACCTTGCTAAGAGCCAGGGATTCCTTGGTGCTCGCAGCGGACATGATCGAGAAGAACATGGAGAAGCTCTTGCGTCCCAAGGGCACCAACACGCAGGGTGGTGGCATGTACTCGTTTTAACAGCTTTATTTTCGCAGAGCGGCGAGGAAATGGGATCTTGGACTGTTATCGTTCGTGCATCTCTTGCTTTGGGATGATGGGGATTGGTTTACCGCAAGAGGGGTCGGGGACGCTTTTGACGTGTACCGGCCGTATGTGGTGCCAGGTGTCAAGAGTGGATAGATCGAGAAAAAAGGCGGGGAAGGGAGAGGGGGGTACGCCTGAGGTCAGGAATACTCAAATGGCTGATAGGTGAATCGGGATACGATCGGTCACCGCACTCAGGGAAAATCAAGGTTCAGACTTGTTCGGAATCCACGGCAGGCTCCAGTGTGCGCGAAAGACGACAGCAGGAGTCGGCTATTGCGATTGTCATGTCTCCCGCTGCCTCCCTCTGTGTTCGTTTCTGTACGCAGTACGTAACCTTGGTTTTGAACAGTCTACAGAGTATTGGGACTTCCGATGTATGCAATTGAGAAAACCACAAAGGGCGGCGAGACCTGGGTTTTCCCATGGAGGATTTTGTGTCTGTATATTCATGTCCTCCCCGAGACGTAACACATGAAACGACGAAATACGCATGTATTTCCCCCTTTCGGATCTAAGGTACGGTTTGATCCACAGCCAACACCGTACGTGGCGAAAAGCAGTATCCAACAGAAGCGCCGGGCAACCGTACACATAGCATATAATCAATTCAGGGCAAGCTTCAATTCAGAAACGTCGAGAAATATTCTTTGGCCGGAAACCACACCGAGGTCTCCTTGGGTCTTGTCAGGAGCGCAGATGAAAAATAGCGTGCGCTTGGTTTGCGAGCAATTGATACGGGCTGAGGAGGCCACGAGCGTTAGACGGCTCCGTACGTTATATTTTTGATTTCTATCTTAAAACGACACGGCACATGAATGCACGCGCTGCGCAGTGCGTGGGTGCACTATTAGCCACGTGTCCCACTTACGGCAGTATATCCCAGCACGGCATGGTAAGTCCTATGAAGAAACGTGTTCCGTGTTGATGACAACTTACAGGATCCCACACAACGTGCCCTACCTACCACACCAAGCAGCGTGTGCCGAAGGCCTCAGGAGCTCGAGGCACCGCTGGCATCCCACCTCTAATTCACTCACGGCATTCCGCACGAGTCACAAAACCTTCGATAAAGCATCAATCCCTTCGATAGATGCCGCCTTCGCCACCGCGTCATTCAATCCCACGACCCCAAGTTTGCCACCGTCCTAAACTATCGCTGCCCAGACAAATGGGTCCAGACGTGCATTGTATCTCACGTTATAACCATAACCCTTGAACAAACTGGAAGTATAATAACTAATATAGCTTCGATGAGCTTTTCTAGCAATTAAATAGGAGCAGCGACTGACCGAGAGACAGGCAGACAAAAGTGCCTCATCACCGTCGTTGTCCTTGGCAAAAGACAAAACATGGAAAATCGACCAGCGAATTCTACCGTGACAACCCGATCGTTCTTCACACTNCCCCCCCCCCCCCCCCCCCCCCCCCCGATTGAACATGCGGGGACCAAACCACCACAATAGATCTAGGTGCTTTGATTGATACTCAGTGTCAACAAGACCGAGTGAGCGACTGCCCGGAAGGGACGGACCCACCCTACTTGGACAGCCCGTCAACGACGTCCTGAAGCAGCTTGCGCTTGTTCTGCGGCAACGTCTCGAGTAACGCCGGGAGCTGCGCGGAAACCCCCTTGGCGCCGAAGACCGCGACTAACGTGTCGTAGTAGTTCCTGCGGCGGTAGTCAGTAGGGTCGTCGAGGCACCATTGATAAGGAGGAGACAGACATCGGAAACGAAGGTTACGTAAGAAAACAAAACCAAATGCTGCTTCAATTTTCCAGAATGGACGCTGGCTTGACATTTCCAATCGAACTTACGCGAATATTAGAGATGTCCAGACACAGTCTGTGGTTGACAATGTTATCATTTCGTTTGCTACCGAATTAGACCATTCGTCGTCGACGCTTTTGTACTAATAAGTAGCACCAGGTGCGAGACGAACATGTCAGGGTGGGGGCAAGCGGCACGCAGGCAACAAGAGGCACAGCGTATCATAGGTGCCTCAAGGCTATTCGCGTTCAAAGGTGCAGCACGAAGCCGTACGCAGGGGAGGGAGTCAATCGTTCTCTGAGGCCGAGCATCTCCGAAAACAACGAAAGAGTTGGAGAGAAACGCGTTGCACTAAAGACGAGAGAAATGATCCTGTCGGTGTTGCACAGACATGAGGACGATGCAGAACGCAACGCTTCCAGAAAAACGGAATCCCACAAATTAAGACACACATACGCTAGCACAACAACACGCCAAGACAGCAGTACAGCAAGCGATCAAACAACTCCGCCGCCCCGGCTAGGCATACCTAGCGTTAATTCTCCCCCTGGCATACAAAGTTGTGCGCAGTACAGCAGCGGGCACGCAACACCGGCTAAACTTGCCTAGCGTTGATTCCCCCCCTGACATACAACGTTGTGCGAGCCTTGAACAGCTCGTAGTCCTTGCCGGAGAGCTTCGCCGCGGCAAACGCGTACGGATCCGCCGCTGCAGCTGCCGGCTTCTTCCCTCCCGCCGCCGGCTTCTTCATGCTGCCCTTCTTCGCAGGCGCCGGCGCCGGCGCCGGCGCGGGCTCAACAGCGGTGTCCGTCTTGGACTTGCCCCCCCAGCCGCCGAAGAGGAAAGCAATGCCTCCCCCGTCCGACTCGCCCTCCCCGTTCTTCGCCCTCTGCGCCTTGGAGTAGACGGCCTGGAGGGTTTTTCGCTTGTCGTTTTCGGGGAGCGCTGCCAGGAGGGGGCCGATGATTTCCTGGAGACGGTGTTGATCGGGGGGGGGGGTATACAGGTTCACCCTTTTGAGTCTTGAGGCTTTCTGACTGATCATTGATTGATAATTTGCATATGCTGGTGTTGGGGCAAGTCGATGAGTTGCCGCCCTGCAGCCCTTCGCGAAGTGTATTGGCAAGTCCATAGGTAGGTGTGTCTAGATTAGAAGAACCCGCGCTAACCGGCTGACCAATGAAGAGACGTCAGTGACAGCGGGACATATCAAGGTCTCGGGAATGGGGCCTATCAATGCCAAATCATGAATCTCTCGACGTATATACATAAACGTGTGTGCATACTACATTCATACGTACGTACGTACATACATACATATGTGTTCTTTCACAGCACCACACGTACACTCGCGAGAATGTAGGAGGCCACTGCTGCAAGCAGAGGGAAGCAAGGGAGGGGTATTGCAAGCCCTGCCGAAGCCCAGATGTCGACGATATCGTGGGGTATGCTGCTTCTACCAACAATTTGAAAATCGTTCCCAGCATCCAGAAGTCATTGTGTTGGCAGCTACAACGAAGAACAAAACTGCTACTAGACTATGCTGTAGAGTAGTAAAAAACAAGTCAGCAACACATCCACACTCGTAGCTCCACAAACACCCTCGCCCGAACCTAGGATACCACGAGAGGTACAGGTGTGTGCTGGTGGATGTGCTTGTTGTTTGAAAGACACAGGAGCTCTAGAGAGCTGACAGGGTACATTTCGGGGGGGGACAGAGAACAGAGAAGTACAGAAGTACAATACCAGCTATGGGTCTTCACTGATCATTTCAAAGTCTACACAGCTAACCTGCCCTACTGACCGCAGCGCGACCACCTATCAACCCTTCTTCGACCCTGTCTGTGGCCACCAACCACCCTGTCGCCGGCTTTCCTCATGGCCTACAGGTGGAGGTAGCTGTTGCGTGTGCAGAAGTGCACTGGTGTCTTTCTCTGCACTTCTCTCTCTCCCGCTCGCTCTCGCTCTCATATATGCAAATCTTTTGGCGCAAAAAAAAAAAAACTGACAGTCCAGCCTAGACCGAAAGGGGTTAAGCAAGATGAAGGCTGCTTCCAACATATCGCTTCGTGCGGGGAAAATATTATCCCGATGAACGGGTAGGTTTCTTGCATGTTTAAGAGAGGGGTCCGGGGAGGAAGAAAGCGCGGTTACAGCAGCTGTGCCCACTCGATGGAAAATAAAAAAAAAGGGCAGGGTAAGAAGTAATGCCTGCGAAGTATCTTACTGTATTTCTTCGGCTGTCATCGGCACCTCAAGCATGCATGGGCTGGTTCATCGGAGCCAGTCCTCTCCAACTTCCGACACAGATCGAGGGCATGACGCTTGACGATATCATAGCTTTGGTGGTACTTGCTGCCTTGCTCCACACGCATCTCTGCTTTGCTCTTTTCGTAACGTGGGCTGTTATAATGTGGTTCACCTCGACGTTGTCCTCTCCGAAGAGCTCTTCCACCCCAGCGTAGTATACGGGCGCCTTGATCAGCCCCCCCCTGAAGCGGTCCGTCAGCTGCTGGAATTTCTTGATCTTGCTCTGGTTCATACCGTGGATGATTACGATTTTCATGGTCGTGTGCCCACCGCGGTCGTGAGCACAACGCGACAACGCAACAAACAGACGTGAACCAAGTCAGAGGTAAACACCGTACAAGGGGGAGGGCAGCAGGAATGTGTTGGGCAGAAGTATGGAGCAACCAAGGACCAGCGAAGGCGCACACAGCTCATCAAAGAAACGAAGTTTACACCGCCGTTAGCCTCAAGCCTAACAAAGGCAGGCCGGCAGACGAGCTGCTGGGGTGGATCGACGCCAAGCAAACAACAGGTCATTTACTTGCTCCGGGCCGCTTTGCTCTGGCACACGACAACACAAGAACAGGAACAAAACAACGACGCCATCATTCTGGTATGCATGAAAGTATAACACTGCTCAACTAATTTCCAATCGAGATCGCCGCCTATGCGTCCCACCTGGTTGCGCCTCAGCATCACCGAAACCTTCCTGAGGAACGAGTCATCCATCGTCTTCACCCGGGACACGATCGGCGTGGGTGCCGGAGGGGGCGCAGGCGCCGGCTGCCGCTTCGGCTTCTTCTTCGCGCTGGTCCCTGAAACACCGCTACCGCCGAACAGGCCAGAGAACGGGTTGCTGCTTGCCTTCGCCGGCGCGGGAGCGGGCGCGGGAGGCGGCGCGACCTCCTTCTTGGTCGCCGCTCCCCCGCCCAAGAAGTCGAACATGCCTCCTCCAGAAGAAGCGGGAGACTTCTTCGCTGGTGTCGGCTTCGGGGCGGCGGCCTTCTTGGCGGCGGGAGACTTGGCCTTGGGTACAGGCGCTGCCTTCTTCGCTTCCGCTGGCGCTCCTCCCCCCATGCCGAACATCTTGAACGCCGGCGCCGGCTTCGGCGCCGGCGCCGGCGCGGGGGCGGGCGCCGGGGCGGCGGCCTTGGCTTCCTTCTTGCCGCTGCCGCCGAGCATGCCTCCGAACATTGACGGCGCCGGCGACGGCTTCGCCTTCGGCTTGGCGGCCGGCGCAGGAGCCGGCGCCGCCTTCTTGGTTGCAGCTGGCGCCTTCGCCGCAGGAGACTTGCTGCCGCCACCGCCGCCGAAGAGGCCGTCGAACATCGAGGAGGCTGCCGCCGGGTCCTGCTTCTTGGCGACCGGAGTCGGCGCCGGTGAGGCCGGCGGCGGCGTAACCTTAGCCTTGGGCGGCGGCGTCGACGTCTTCTTCTCGCCGCCGCCGCCGAAGAGGCCGTCGAGGAACGAAGACGGCGCGGCGGTGTCCTTCTTCTTGCTGGGCGGCGCCGGGGCCTGCTTCTTGGCGACCGGAGTCGGCGCCGGTGAGGCCGGCGGCGGCGTAACCTTAGCCTTGGGCGGCGGCGTCGACGTCTTCTTCTCGCCGCCGCCACCGAAGAGGCCGTCGAGGAACGAAGACGGCGCGGCGGCGTCCTTCTTCTTGCTGGGCGGCGCGGGCGCCGGAGCCTTGGCCGGCGCCGGGGGCGGGGCGAACACCGGCATCGCGCGAGGGGCGGCGGAAGTCTTCTTGGGGATGGTGTCCACCTCGTCGTCGTACACGGGGGCGCCGAACATCCCGCTCAGCACGCCCGCGAGACCTCCCTCCTTCTCCCCCTCCTCCTCAGCGACTGCCTTGGGGGCGGCGGCTTTGGCCTTGGGCGGGGCGACGACCTTGGGCCTCGGTGCCGCGGCCGTCTTATCAGAGCCCTGCTGGTCCGTGCCGAACATGCCGCCCAGGAGGCCTCCAAGACCGCCCTCCGGCTTCGCCTTTGTGGGCGTCTTCGCCGGAGCGGCAGCCTTAGGAGCGGCAGCCTTGGGAGCGACAGCCTTAGGAGCGACAGCCTTAGGAGCAGCAGCCTTCGGCGATGTCGTCTCCTCCTTCTCTTCCTTGACGGCGTTCAGAGCAGCGGCCCTGAGCTCCTCCGCCTTTCTGCCGGCCATCGGGGGTCCCGGCTTATCCTCAGGGTCGAACTTGTCGAAGTTGAACGCGGAGGACAGCAGGTCCACGATCGGGTTCGGCGACAGGGCGACCGCATCCTTAGCCGCCGCGGCGGCAATCTTCTTAGCCTCCTCCGCCGAGACCTTGCCGTCGCCGGCAGCGGCGGCGGCGGTGGCCTTGGCGCCCTCCTTGGAGGGAGGCGTTTTCGCGGGAGTGGAGGAGCTTGCCTGGGCAGCCTTAGCTTCGGCTTCCATCTTGCGGAAGTTTTCCTGGCGAAAAACATGGTCGTGACGTGGGGAGGCCGGTGAGAGACGGACGAGTGCCGTGGTGCATGCGTGAGGGAGAGCTCCGTGTACGCTTGAAAAAAGCGCCAGCATTCTGATGAGCGTGCTGAGCACTCTCCCTCACGACCGCGACACGTCTGGTTTGTTGTATTTCCGGTAGACTAAAATTGTCGCAAACCAGCCATGTCGTGGTCTCGAGTCCCCACAGACAGCAGTTCGACACAAGCTGGGTCCCTCCCTGCATAGCACCGCGTTGACTGCATGTATGTATGCATACCTTGAGAGTAACCTCGTTGAGGCCGTTGTCCTTGATCATGGCCTCCACGGCGGTGGGGTCAAGCTCGGCCATCGGAGCCGGCTCGGGCTCATCGGACGGCGGCGTGGTCGTCGAGACCTTTCACCACCACAAGCAATTGGAACAAAAGTTCAACGACGCAGTTAAGGGACGTCGAAACAGAGTAAGGCTCAAAGGCTCAAAGGCTCAAACAGAGTGAGGCTCAAAGGCTTAAACAGAGCAAGGCTCAAGGGCTTACAGCTGACTCGATCGCAAGCCCACCACACCCAATTGAAGGTTGTAGGTTGCGCCACAATGTTAACTGCAGTATGTTGAAGACTCCAAGGCACGTCCTTGTGCATTAGTTCGAAGGAAAGCCCTTGCGTCATGCTAGGGTACTGCATAAAAGACGTGCTTCAAACACGACTCGAGACGATGGCACAAACAAACCTGGCTATGTCGCGACAGCGGTGTGTCGCCCAACACTCTACAGGTGAATGTAAACGAACCACGTGACGTGCATCCGCCACAGCAACGCACAACGGCCAATTGCCATCACACACATCTGCCGGGGTGTTACAGACTCTCTCGTGGAATTTTTTTTTTTTTTCTTTCACCAGTACCGGCAGGCCCAACCGGTAAAAAGACACCGCTTGCCTGGGCGGGGGGCACGAACTACACATGTGTAGGTGTGGTCAGATCTACCTCTCACCAGGCGCGGCTTCTTGGTCAGACCGAAGAATTCTTCCAGCGATTCGGCTCCAAGGCTGAACGCCCCTCCCTTCGCCGCGGCAGGGGTCGCCGCCTTCTTAGGCTTACCAGCAGCAGCCGGTTTCTCCGCGACAGGCGCGTTCTTCGCGACCTTGGGCTTTTCTGCCGTGCTCTTATCCGCCTTCAGACGCCGACCATGTGTTTGTGGTACAGTATTTCCAATCAGCGGACGGAACGGGAGGGCCCAGGAAATGGAGTCCGGTCAGCCTAGACGGGGTACAAGACTACAGGAACAGCGACGACAATTCCCACACCAATAGCGACACCGATACCGACCCCATTAGAGTCAATCTACCCGAACCGACACAACATATACCGTCGATCTGAACAACCAACACGTAGCCGGGAACGCCTCTAACCCCCCCTTCCCTTCACTTCCGTTTACCTCAACCTCCTCCCTGAGAGCCTTGGGCGTGGACTTGATCTTGATCACCTCGGCCTCCTTGGGCGGGGTACCCTGCCCGCCGCCGCCGCCGCCGCAATGACAACGCCGCACGAAACGAAAACCATCGGGGGTCACGATGCTTGTTTACGCGGGACACACGCAACAGCAACTCGTAGATGGAGTCACAAGATTCCTCTCCGCTGCAACCAAGACAGCAGGCGATAATAAATACATGACATACGCGGCACGACACAGCACTCCGGCCAACAACCAGCCGGCTGACCAATAGCAACCACAACACCTACCGTTTCTACGCACGGGCAGAGCACCAGAGCACCAGAGCACCAGCAGCACCACCGCCACTAGCGCAATGAGGGCAAAAAAACGCACGCACAAGCAACCACCGCCCGCAACGCAACGAACGAACTAGGGGAAAGCACGCACACACACACATACGCCAATCAATCGCCACAGAATGCGCACCTTCACCATCATCGGCGGCTTCTTTGTCCCGGCGGTGGTTCGCATCTTGGCACCCTCGGTCTTGCCGGGTGCGATGGTGGCGGGCTTAGGCTTAGCGGCGGCAGGCTTCGCCTGAAAGAAAGAGAAAAAGCAAGAGAGGGTCAACAAAAAAATTGTTGTGAGAACAAGGACAAACAGCTTCTTCCTCATCACGCCAGACGGGCTCCTTCGCCCAATACACCGTCGCAAGAAGGATTGGTACCTCCTCCACGCGAAAACAACAGAAAATCATTGTCAAAAACACGACGGGATGATACACTCCAATCGTATTTATCGCTCTTCCGTGTCGCACAAAGGGCCGGGCGACGGAGAAAACGTGAACGTAGGTGCGGTACGGTGCGGTATTGTGGACCCGGCGTGTACCGACGGCAGTCTTCTGATGCACCGCCGCAGCACGGCAGCATGAAACCCCCCCCACCACCGCTACTGCACTACCGCTGTGATGCGTGTACCGCCCGTCATATACCTTCAAGCCCGCGGCGCAACCACGCTCCCGCGTACAAACCCCGGTCATTTTCTCGATCCCATGTATACCTCAGGGGCACATACCCAGGTGTTCATGTTCATCATAATTCGAGGTATTTGTTTTGCTCCATCCTACCTCAGGGGTTGCCGCAGCGCCACCCTCGGACGCCACCGGCTTCTTCGTATCGGAAGCACCATCCTCCTCTTCCGGAGGCGGCGGCGGGTTTCGCTCCTTCTTGACTTCGGCTGCCTGAGCAAGACTTCTCCTTCTCGCTTCCGCAAAGGCTTTCTCCAGCTCCGTAAAGTTCGACTCCTGTAGATAAAAGGAAGTGCCGAAGGGGCCCATAGCAAGGGGGGGGGCGGGGGGGGAGGGTTTTGAAATACATGCACAGAGAAGAAGTGGGCGTATGCGGATGTATCGGCAGAGCCAGCCAAAGCGACAGAGCAGAGAGGAGGAAATGCCCTTGCCGAGACTTGACGTCGTAACCCTGCATGCGGCGATCAGCCTCTACCACCACCACCACCAACAAACAACGGGTGGGAGGTACTTGTAGAGCCGCGGCGGGGAGGGCGAGGACGGTACAGCATAGTGGCCGAGGGGCGTTCTGGCTAGAGTATACTACGAATAAGTATACTGAGAATAAGACACTACCACTGTTGTTGATCGGTCCATCCGTCGGGCCCGCAGTTTCCCTCCCGCATCTGTTGCGGGTGTGACAGGTGCAGAGTCAGTCCTCCCTTTGATCCGACAACTATCGTCCTCGACAGACAGATAGGAGCTGATGAGATTGTACTCTTCATGCACGAGATAGATCTCAACTAAGGCCGAAACGGATGTACGAAGTCAGCGGTTTTCAAAGGGTAGACAGCCCCTCGATGGATGTAGTGCCAAAGTCTTCTCACAGAAACCAGGGACGTACGCCTGCATTCCATGGCAAGCGCCTCATCGACACGGTCAGTGACCTTCCCTTACTAGGGTACCGCTCGCTCCGGTGGTCTAGTGGTATTCTCGCAATCCGCTAGTCGCAGAGGTCGTGAGTTCGAATCCCCATGGGGTGAAAAATTTACGAAATGTGCGCGTGAAAGCGAAGTACAGCTGACAAGCTCTCGTGAGTACCACTCTTTGACGTTAGCACCGTTGACGAGAAAAAGGGACGGCTGGACCCTTCTCGCGATAAAAATATAATTCAGCACGCACCGCAGGAGGAAGGTTGGGCATGAAAAGAAATAAAAACAAGNTCGAATCCCCATGGGGTGAAAAATTTACGAAATGTGCGCGTGAAAGCGAAGTACAGCTGACAAGCTCTCGTGAGTACCACTCTTTGACGTTAGCACCGTTGACGAGAAAAAGGGACGGCTGGACCCTTCTCGCGATAAAAATATAATTCAGCACGCACCGCAGGAGGAAGGTTGGGCATGAAAAGAAATAAAAACAAGAAAGCCCTGGTGTTTGCCCCCCTCCTGTGTGACCCTGGATGGTTGTAGTTGTACGAAAAAATACACTGAAAAGCGTAGTACTCTACATACCCTGAAAAGTGTAGTACACGTCTCACCACGAAAAATGAGGGGACTGTCACCATAATAAATAGGACGAAAACACACACAACACTAGGGCACGAAAGTGCACCACTGCCGCGAGACATGCCATGCGAAAGGTTGGACACGTCGCTGCTGAAGTGGAATCAACGAATCAACTCACAGATCCTCTCTTACACGTACGTGACGATCTACGTCGCGGTTGTAGGTCTGTTTCATTTAGATGACAACACCGGTTAAATTTGTCCGCTACAGCAGTATCAGTCAGCAGATCCAACAATCGAGTCAGCGAACAACATCTGCCTACGGTAGCATGTACAACATATGGTACGCAGCAGGGGCGACTACAACCGCCGTTCGTGCACCCCCCAAATACACGCACCCTTCCACGCCACCCTCTCACGGCACCGCACGGCCGTACCACGCCCTTCACGGGGAAAGAAAGTGGAAAGAAAAAGTACAGGCTCCCACACTAGACACCGGTCACCCCGGTGGTCTAGTGGGTAGCCTCGTACCCTGCTGAGGGCCAGGTCATGGGTTCGAGTGCCGACAGAGTGAGTTTTTTCTCGCTAACCAAATTCTGGTCTCCGTTGGAAGCGACGCGCTGCAAAGCTCGTTGTTACTAAACTTGATCGACTTCATAAGTCGCGAGGGAAGGGATTGCTGTACCCTTCTCGTGATAAGAACATCTCAGGCAGGAACCGCCGGAGGGGGTCCAACCCCCCCTCCTATGTGACCCCGGTTGGGTCGTCGAGCTGGTGGAAGAGGAGGATAGGGGCCAGAGGGACAGACGACAGAGTTCAATGATGAGAGAAAACAAACAAACAAAAAACTACGAACGAAGAAAGGCGCAAGACAAATAGGAGTAGGGGGTTTGCGTGTGTGTGTGTGTTGTGACTCACGTCCACGACCCGAGGCTCCGGCGGGGCTTCAGGCTTCGGCGCTGCAGCAGCTCCGCTGCTGCTGACATCCTGCTTCTCCCCCTCCTCCCCAGCAGCCGCCGGCGACGCGTCCTTGCCGTCAGGGGTGGCTGCAGCCTCCGTCGGATCCTTGGCCTTGCCTAGGGAGTCCAGCCCTTCCGGGGCCACGGTCATGCGCAACGCGCCTTCGGAACGGGGGCGCGCCGAGAACGGCGTCACGTTTACCCGTTCCTGTTGTACTGGCCTTGTTGCTCTAGAGCGTGCTCCCAGCGGGAGCTGGAATGCGGTAGCCTGCGGATGATGCGGGAGACGAGCACACCAAACGAAGAAGGGGTGTGTTGAATGCTGTGTTATTGTTGGGAGGACAAAATCGGGCCGAAAACATGCGCACGAAGCCCCACTTCATAAACGCCGGAGTTGGAAAACCGGCGCGGCACACTTCTCGCGAGGTGCCGTTGCACCGTGCATGTGTTTCGTCACGTAGAGTTGTGGCAAACTCAAAAGCAAAGTCTCAGATAATCACACGCCCCAGATGCTCCTGTCGCGCAAACAGTAGTGAAAAGCTTTTTCCTCCCTGCGCTCGTGCTCTGTGTCCCCATCAGCAGCAGATTCGACCAGTGCTTTCTCGTGAGATCGTGTTCCCAAGTCATGCTGGCGCTCACACACAGAAACACCTCTTGTTGAAAGCCTGCGGCACCGAAGACATGTTGAACCTCCTTTTCCGGTCACAAAAGGAAAGAGGCCTACAGCAGTAAGCGCCAACCCCAGACCAACACAGAGCTACACTACCACACCAGCCGTGAGAAGGTGATCGTATGTCGGGTGTGTCACCGAGGATCTCGCCTCAGAGTCTCGCAACCGGCTGACTTACGTCCGAACCACGTGACAACCGAACGCTGGCTGCGATGGCGGCTGCACATGTGATGTGTACACACCGCACCCAGGCATGTGCATGTACGTCCATGGTATCCGGTGAACAACGCGCGCGTTGGCAAGGCAAACAGCAGAAACTCCTACATCAACCTTTCCGCTTGCATGGCGGAATCTGCGCGAAGCAAAGCCCAGCTCACCGCATCGAGCTGCAGGAGGCCAGCTGCGGCGGCAAGGGCCGTCAACGTGCGCCCCATGACGCAGACAACGGGATAGAACGCGACACCTCCAGCGGCAGCGCGCTACGGGCGGAATCTGCGTGAGGACTCAGAAGACCAGCCGAAAACAGACGGCCCCCACGAGACGCCTGTCCGTGTCACGATCACGCACGAGGCAGCGATGCCAGCGTGATTTAGTTCAGCTGCTGCTCTTGTGAGTTGCGCTGTCGATACCTGTGTCTTCGATCCCCTACCGCCCCCCCCCCCCCCCCCCCCCCCCCCCCCCCCCCCCCC
>CACKRE030005010.1:57420-76008 GCA_902602495.3 Ectocarpus sp. CCAP 1310/34 | reverse complement strand
CGGTGTTTGCCATCGGGGTTGGGTTTTCGTCGCTTGGCAACGACGTTGTAAAACAAGCCCCCTCCCCCTCCCCCGGTGTTTACCGTCGGGGTTGGGTTTTCGTCGCTTGGCAACGACGTTGTAAAACAAGCCCCCTCCCCCTCCCCCGGTGTTTACCGTCGGGGTTGGGTTTTCGTCGCTTGGCAACGACGTTGTAAAACAACCCAATTCACTTCGTGAACTCGGCACCCAGGTTACCGTGCGGAAGGCGTCCGCGTCAGTTGGACCAGCACAGACAGTAGAAGGTACGCGGAGACCGGAACGATATTTTAGTGTTTGTAAGCCAATGATCTTTCAACGATCCTCTCCGAGCCCACGTCGGTCGCAGCACCAACAAGGAGCCTACCCACCGTAGGTGACATGACATGACGCAAGATACCACACCCCCTGGATCCTATTTTCAAATCTCGACTACATCTCTCCTCCCCAGAAGAGCGGCGGTGCCGAGAGTGTCGGGGTTGGAACCGATTCGTCGAGCTGCTTCCGAAGACACGACACATCATCTGAGGTAGTCATCCTCGTCTACGCGGAGTACAGCAGTATTCGAGAGCATTCAGAGATGATCCAGGGGCATGGTATCTTTTGTGTCATATGTCACGTACGATTCAACAATGCTGCACGTCTACACGTCAACACCATCTTCGATACATATCCTCCGCACCAAGAACGTCGTTGATTGTTAACTAACTGGCCATTCACGATTCGAGCTGGTGCTGTTGCCGATGCACATCCATTTACCACAGTTTCCCGCATAAATCACCGCGTGTACAGCAGTGTACATACGCGACGTAATTGAACAAATAAAACGAACAGTCCGATGATGCACAGCAACTTCCCGATCGCCAACGCCTCTCTTCCGTAGGGTAAAACCACAGGATCTATCATAGACCCAAAATAATGCTTCGAAGTCTTGTGTTCTTAAGATTTGGAGGTACACAGCCGTTTGCTGTTGCGTTGGCAAGGTAATGTGCCGCGTTGCAACCTGCATCTTTACCTGGCCATCTCTCTGTGGTGCTTGTACTGCCCTGCTGGAAAGGGAGATAGGCAAAGTGGACAACATCTCACTAAAAAGTTCAACTTCTAAGACAGGACAAAGCAAACAGGGAAGGTATCTACAGTGGGTGCTCTGTATCCACGGCTCTTCGACGAGATCGAAGCAAACCGATGACGCGGAGGAAACATGGCGTGTAACAGGTGCACACAGCAGTCTGGGGGCTATGATCACACGGCTCTTTCCTCTTCAGCACTGCTTTTGCTGCTGACGCTGATGCTGCAGGCTGCGCTGCAGGTGGCAGTGCAAAATGTGACTCCAAGCGAAACTTACGCTGCTGCTGCAATTACCCTGCACGCTACTGGCTGTACGAAAACGCACGCAGCAGCAGACTCCCAAAGCAAACGGCGCGAGAGTTGTACACTGAGACAAGTCAACAGACCCGATCTGGTTGTATGGTTGCTGTCGTCCAACGGACCACACGGGTGGGGAGCAACGTCTGTCTCGCACCTCTTCTGCCTTCGCCGCTTTCCCGTCTCTCGAAAGGCTTGGGCGTTCACCGCTCTCTCTAGGGTGTGTTGGCACAGCAAAAAGGCCGCACCTTCATCGGAGGGGAATGGGTCAGCAGCATCGGTGGTTGTACATACATAGTTCGGGTAGTAGGGTGGAAGGAACACGAGGTGTTGTGTGGGGTACACGTACGAGCAGAGCGAGAAAAATCTAGATATGCATAGTCTAGAGCCGGTTAAGGTGTGTGTGTGGATACCATGATGGACGATTCTAAATGGTGGTGGAACCTTAACCTTGTCATCTTTGGTGACTCCACCTCCTCTCGCCTGCTGCGTCGTGTGGGTAGCATAGTGCTAGCATACAGCATACAACTTAGCATATGGGCGATCACATCCGTGTGTGCATACGCGTGCCTGCTGGGCCGCATTTGCTAGCAGACATGCGGTTCGCATCACGCAACTATTCCGAACGACGCGTTGAAATGAACGCTGTTCGATTTGGCATGTCAAGAAACTTGTTTCATGTTCATGTCGTGTGTTGTCGCAATGTATGGGCGCGATCTTTGCTTTGTTTTGGCGAGAAGAGTTTGAATCCGAAGGGGCGAAAGTGGATCCGATCTATAGGATGGTTCGTCTGTCTGAGCTTCTCGAAAGAAATAAAAACAAAGCAGAATTCTGTAATTTGTTCTTCCAGTTTCCGTTCTCATGGCTTTGTCCACACGGGACTTGCGTCAACACGGCAGTACTACAAGCTTCTTTGTCTGAGAGTGAAAGGTCACCCATAACCCGAATGGGTCCTCGAGCCCCCAAAGAGCGCTGCAGTCGTCAAACTGCTGTGGATGGGTATACATATGTACTGCTGTAGGACGACACGACAGCACGCGAGATGCCGTGGTGGCATGACGATGACAGGCACCACAGACGTTTTTCCTCCGTAAAGCTGACCCGAACCCGCGCACACCTCCTCCAACTCCATAAAACCTATGTATGCATGTGTGCAGGGACAAGCGGCGAGGGTGTCCGTCGGGAAACAAACGCACCTCCCGTTCGACTGCTGTGGTCATATCTCGAATGGTGATCTGTGTTTGGTTTTAGCATATACGAAGTACTCCTTCGTATGATGAACATATTTCCTATTAGACTTGACTAGACTACAGGTCTAGACGACACCCTGATGAGAACCCGAACACAACCGTTCTCGTCCACAATTCCCCCGCGAACTTACGTAGAATGATGATGCAAGGAGGATGAGACTACAGGATCCCTGACAATGCTCATGAGGGCGAGCGCACAGCAGCAGCACGCGTTCCCTATCTATCTACGGACGCGCCAATCAACAAGCTTGAGCACTGGCTAGCCGTGCTGGAGGCTGGACGAGCTCATTATGGTCCCGGATGCAGCGCGGGGTGCAGAAGTAATCACGTCTACACCTACCACTTTTGCCACATGAAGTCGCCACTACTGCTGTTGGTTGCTCGGTATGCTCAGCTCAGCACTCGGAGTAGCTCAGCCCACCGAGGCGGGGGTGAATCACACCGCGCTCACCTTATTTCGCCGCTTAGAAAGGCGCAAGGCGCAAGAGGGCAGGCGCGGTGTCTGCGCCCGCCTTGTTTCGCAGGAAAAGAAGGGAAGCTGCCAAGCAACTTTCTTGTGGTGCCACTGCTGCCGCCCCAGCGAGTACCACAGCGCGCCGACCACCACAGCTGGATGGATGACACAGAGACACCGCTCGCTTGGTGTAGGGATAAATCTCTACCACAACAGGGAGCCTCAGCGGTGTGATGATGAGAGCGCAGGAAACAGAACAAAAAAGTGAAGAAATGACTGCGGTTGTGAGACAGACCCGGTCTTATGATTTACAGAATCGGAATCGAAAATCGAAATCACAATTCAGTTGAGTCTTCAAGAGCCAAAGAACATCTGCTGTGATCGGATTGTTGTTGTTGACTTCACATTGAACCGTATGCCAGTTGCTAAATGCCAAAATCTAGCCGGCCCGTGGTCACGAAAGTGCTAGAGCCATCTGAGGATCTAAAGAACACGCACACGTAGCAAGAAGAAGGTAGAGCCCGAAGAGATACTACTACACCCATGTATAATCCCACCAGCACCGTATGCGTGCCCAAAACTGAACTACACGTCCGTCCCACCGTTCGACTACAGTAACATCACCCCCTACCTGTCCCACTCTGTACCAAAACGAATGATTGCCGACTACAGCATACTTGCTGTCTGAAGTGCTGTCTGTACAAAAACACGATGGTAGGCATGGAACAAGAACAAGATCGGATGGAGGGTGCCGAAACATAACATTTGGATGGAGACCCCACTGAATCTTCCTATGCTGAAACTCGATATCAAAAAAATGAAAAAACATTCAATTCGATGTCGACTTTGTCGAACAGCAACAGCGCTTTTGCGAACAGGAACAGGGTCGGTTGTGCGCACGTCGCAGGATCGTTGGGTTCGTTGAACGTAGTGCGACCTCTCACGCTCTCACACACGCCCATGATGAGCCCGCGCAGTCCTTTGGCTACGGCCCCTATCACTCATCCGCTCGAGCCCAAGACACATGGGTGTGGGAAGCGTTCCCCGTTCTCCTTTTATTTTATTTTTGATCGGTCTCCTCGACGCTCTCTCTCGTTTGGTGCGGTAGCTGGTCTTTTTTTTTATCATTTTGTTTCTCTTCCGAGTGGTTTTTGTACCCTATTTTTTTCTGTTTCTTCGTGGGGTCGTGTATGCCGGGTTTTGAGACCACGGGCTCCCAATCTTTCTTTTTTAGAGCTAATGTGAGAAACAACAACAACAACGACATGTGGCCCATGCGAAAAAAGCGTCGGCGGAACGTGCCATCATCCACCATCGGCTTCGCGTTGTGTACCAGCAACGACGGCGCTCGCGGCGCACGAAATTGTCGCGAATTTGCGGGGCATCATCGCCATCATCCATGAGAACCATATCGTCAAGAGCTCCAGGAGCTGTTTCATGCGGTTCTTCGTCTTTCCTCGCAGCCATGAGCGTCGGCTGGCAGGAGCGCGAGCCATGTTTTTGGTTGTTGTGCGGCGGTGCGGCTCACGGCGCACGCAGCCACTTCTGCTTGCTCCGACTGGTGAGCTGTTCGCTGCTTGTCGTGGGTTCTTCGCGCGTCTTTGCTCAAATTCAACTTTGATTTTGGGTTTTTCGAGAAGACACCGCCGTCGAAATTTTACAAGCTCGGGCGGCTCCAGGACTAGTACTGAATTTCGAAATCGATTTTCGATTTCTATTCTGTCGATAAGACCGGGCCTGAGGCTCCTGCTGTATGCATGGAACTGCCGGGAAGCAACTCATTGATGATGTCAACAACATGTTGTTGTGCGTGACGTCCGCACATAGACTACATACCCATGTTTTGTGCAACTCTGGAATAAAGCTTCGTTGGCATGAATCATGAACGCCAAGTTTCGTGCTTGTCGATCTTGAGACGAGCCCAATAATATGTGCATCGGCATCGGTACATCGGCTCTTTTGCAGTCTTCTACATACAGACTAGATATTATTTTTCGTGTGAATTGGACTGCTTTTATGGAGGTCCACAGCTGTTGTATTAAAAAAAAAATGGCCTGCTACCGTTATCATAAGGCGCACACCACAAATAGGGATTAAAGTACTGCTGTATCGTTAACACCTTCCTTGCTGCGCACCTCACGGTCATCATGCTCTGAGGTTACAAGTACCATGTTTTAAGTGCCGGCCGCTGAGCTCACTCTTTGGCAATCTTTCACCAATCTTTTCTTGGAACAACAAAAAAAAATCGGAACCAAGTTGTTGTCGGAACTTGTGGGTTTCCTTCGTGATACAAGAACACACCTCTACCCTTCTTTGCCTGCACGATTCTACACGCACTGAAATCACGTGTGTTGTAATACACATCTCACCACCAAAAATGGGGGTACTGTGGCCATACAAATAAGGACGACCACGAAGAGCGCGCGGTGCGGGATGGAGCAAATCCGACACAACACTCACTATCGCAACATTGCGCGGGTGTTGGCCGCCGCACGTGCATCATATGCATGCACAGAACCCCCGGTGTAATAAGTGCTGGTGGAAAAAAAGCGGTTGGTCATGGGTGATGGGTCCTGTTGGAACAATGGTTGCTCCGTCCCGTCGAGGATCGCGTCCGGTCGAGGATCGCGTGGTCAATGATCTAACCGTTCAATAAGGCATGCTAAACACGACGAGCGTACCACGCCCCCCAATAGTTTAGAGGGCTTGTATTCGAGGTGTGCTGCAGCATCTATCCGTGGTGCGAGAAAGTCGCCTTGCGTAGAGCCTTTCGAAACAACAGGTAGCAGTCGAACGCCAGCGGCACTTCGGCCGTTTGGGAGACACCACACACCACCGCAGTCGCGAAGAAGAAATCACCGTTCTCTGATTGAATTTTAGTTCCAGGCACTCCAAGCACCCGAGCCCCGAAATCAATCAGTGATGCGGCAACAGGAAAAATGGAACACTCAAAATATGCATGCAGTAGTAGTGGTGATAGTCGACCTCCCCTTTACCCTGCAAGAACCACACCGTGTTCATGCCTATGAGAAAAGCAGTGTACACGGTTTTTCTGATACAATCAGACCGTACAAGTACCAGAGTGTACTACTGTGCTGCGTAGAAGTCCGCTGTACGCTGCTACGTTTCCCGCACCTTCCCCCACTTCGCCGATACATATCGCAAGCTCTTCTTGCCTTCTTGGCGTTTGGAACCGAAACACAAGGGTAACATTACCACGAGGTGCTCCGATTTTTTTTTCTTGAACAGGAATCGTTTTTTGCCTGACCGCTCGCGGTACAAAACAGGCGAGGACACCCTCTATCCTTGCGAGTACATGTAGCAACAACGTCGCAAGAAAACAACAACCAACGCAACTGAACTCCCGGCCAACCAACGCCGACCCAGCCTCCCCCCATCCCCAGGAAACGTCAGAAAGCAAGCACCACGCAGCGAGGAAGTCAGCTACAAGTGTTCACGCATAGCACCATCACGAGACGCGCGCAAAAGAGCGCACGGAATACGGCGACGGGGTGCTGCCGGTAGCACACAGCCCGAGATATGGGCACCCGTCCAACACAGCGAGATACCGCCACAAGAGTGCGTCGTTTCGCTCTCCCCAAGGAAAAAACGTCCGATACTATGTGATACGTGGACGCTTATCGCAGAGCGTGAAAACAGTCGACAGCAGTAGATTCTCCCCCGTCGTCCCGCCAGAAAAAAGCCTCCCTGAGCGGGCGGGTGGGCCGTACGAAGCAACAGCATAGGATAAACGATGCATGCAAACCACTTCTGTGTCGGAGATCAACACCCGGGGAGAACCAACGCGTACAAGGAGCGCCGTTCCTTTGAAGAGACTGTTCAGTTCTTCTGTCGTCCCCGCTTCCACATCCCTCCCCCAAATATTTCACCCACAGCCAGCGCATCCGCTGGCCTCCACCGAACACAAAAAATTGCTGCCGTAGGAATAATGCAGAGATTGAGTGGGAACCAGGGAAAAATAACGTTCCTCGCCGCACCCACGCAAGACGACTCGAAATGGTCCTCAACAAAAAACAACCGATAGAACAACATCAAACACAACAAGAACAGCAGCAGAAAGACCCGAGCTGCTCTCGAGATATACGAACCTTTTTTGTTGACCAAGACAAAAAGCAAGAAAAAAAGAGACAGATGATCAGGCGGCTACCGTCCTTCAAACCTTACACCATCGATCGTCACGACCTACAGCCTGCCGCCGCAGGCCGGTTCCTCTTAACATTTTTCGGCTTGCGAACACCGCCGAGTGTTGATGTTTCTCAGTTTCACGCCGAGGTGTTCGGCATGAACACCCCCCCCCCCGACCGCCGGCCAGGTGATACATACCAAACCCCTCCATTCCTGGAGAGGCGTGATTTTCAGCCTGAAGGACTTGGCGGCTATGACACTCTTGGTCGAATACCGCCCTCGCAGGCAACTTCCCCAAACGTCTTCGCTACTGCACAGCTGGGGGCTGGCTGGGGTCACCCATAAGCACCGCCGTCCAGTCATGGCCGCCAGCAGATCTGGAGGATGAACCGACAAAAAACACCCCGCACAGAGCCGACTGCCGGCAAAAATGGCCATCAAAATCCTCCCCCGCGCGATCGGTGTAAATGGTTTGGAGTCATACCACTTTACAACGTTTGTCATTGGATCAAGAACGGTTTGTAGGCATACCAATTTACAGCGGAAAGGCATGGTGGTGAGGGGTACTGCCAATTTACAGCTGAAGGTCGACGCCCGCGACGCCCGCGGCCTGATCGTCGCCGTCCTCGGCTAAAAGGTCCTCCGTGTCACCCGCCAACGCCTTCCGGGCAAAACGCACGAGGAGGGACGAATAGGACGACAGAGTGCCCGAGAGTGATTCGGCGAAGCCGTGTTTGCTGCACGCCGGTTCTAGACCAGGCGACCGTGAGAAGCACCGTGGGCAAATGAAAGAAAATGAAGGAAGAATAATAGCTGACAGGAGAGGGGAAGAATAATTGCCTGCTCAGGAAACGAACGCGCTGTACGGAACGCCGGCACAGAAAACCCGTGACCGATAACCGCGACAAAAACGGGAAAGCTCTTCAGATGGTCTTCTTGCGGAATGACAATCATGGTCGGTTTGTGGCGGCCTCGAAAACCATAACAAGACGTTGGTCGTCCCCGTCGTGACCCCCACCTTCACACAGTCGGCGGCGACAGAGCAGTGCCACATGGTGCATCGGCAACACAGGCTGGAGCCGTGGGCAGTGCGAGAAATCACCCTGGATTGCCAACGGCTCCCACAAGTGGTACAGGTGCACCAAAGTGGCGCTGCTCTGCCACCCCCGAGTGTGTGGAGGTGGGGGGCATGACTGGAATGACCGACGAAGGCATTCGCGTCCTGCCATGGTTGGAGGCGTCCGAGAAACCCACGGCGACGGTCTCCCGCAAGGAGGGCATCTGAACAGCCTCCTCAAGTGTCGCGGTCTCCGTCGATTTCGGTCGGTTTCCCCGTGCCGACGTTCCGTACAGCGCCTTCGTTCCCTCTTGTACTGAGGCGAATGGCTACTCTTTCATCGCAGATTTCCATCCGTGACAAACACGTCGGACTACCACCTGGTATGCGTTGGCCAAGCACGCAATACCAGCAGAACCCGTGGCGCCGCATGACAGAACGCCACGTGACGTCATCACACGACACCACGTTTACGTCACCACACGGCACATCGTGACGCCATCACACAACACTACTTGCCGTCATTACATTGAAAAAATTGTAACGCATCGCAACAATGACCACGGCGTATCACAAGCATGACCCGACCTACACACGTGAGACTCAAAATAACCGTAGAAAGTTGGGTATCAAAGAACAATAGGAATTCAGTGCTGATCTATCCCGTACAAATATCTGTGAAAGACGTGAATTTATTGTGTTTCTGGAAAAAAAGGTACCATCCCGGACTCTTGGGTAGAGCTGAATTCGTCCTTAGTTTAAAAAGAAAAAAAGCTATCCCGGACGTTTGGACGAGAATGACGTTGTGTTCTTATTATACTTGAAAGTCATGTTATCCCGCACTCGGAAGAGATTAACTTGTAGTGTAAACATGGTATCGCATGGCACGCACCGTCACCTGTGCCTGGTCTGCTTCGAGCGGCTCCTCTCCCTCCGCAGCCTGCTCGTGATCTTCGTCGGTCGCGTACAGGATCTTGAAGGCGTTCTTTGTTAGGTCGCTCTCGCCGGACTCCTGCTCGTGATTCTGCCGCAAAAACAAGAGAAGAGAGAAGAGAGAGAGAGAGAGAGAGAGAGAGAGCGGTTCCATTCCCGAGGAGCACCAAGCGCAAAGGTTCGTCACGAAACAAGCACAGAGCAGCAGTGGTCGACACCATGATATTGTAGCTCGATTCGCTGCTGCGCGCACGAACACACTGCTCGAAGCAGTCGTTACCACATGCTGCGACAAGGCAAATCTTGGGAGGGTTCTGGAGGGACCCGTGCTCATGGTTCTGCCGCATCCTTCCGCGTTTTCACTCGAGAAACGTATGCGTAACTACTACTGTCGCAACAACAACCAAACGAGGTGGGCGGTTGGTGGTTTCTTGCTTTCGGGAAAGCCAGCGACAGGATGCACGCACACGTGCGGGTCCCTTCCATGTCGACGGTTCACGAATACAGCTCTTGCTGATGAAACGTCCGATGAGCGTGATGCGCTACAATTACCGTAGCGGTCACGTCACGTGTGTTTCCCTCGAGACCAAGGAGAAATAGGTAGGTTTACCCGAAACCAAACGAAGGTATTTCAACACGAAAAGCAAAGGTTGCGTGCCTTCCTAAAGGGCAAGACGAAAAACAAGGGGAGGGATACGTCGGCAAGGCATCGAACAAAACAAAACAAAACAAATCCAAACACAAGCCTTTGAAAAAACTGCTACTAGTCTTGCTTGACGAGGAATTCTACCATGCCCAGGAACAAGGAACAAGAGGCAGTCCGATGCGCCGGAATGTTTCCATTCTAGGCGGTCAAGACTAAGCGCAGCCGAACAAAAAAACATGCGTTTTCACCCGGAAGAAAACGTAGTCGACAACAGCAACAACCATAACAAGGCTCGTCGAGAAAGGGTAAAGTGGCACCATTGCTCACCTGGAACAGCAGCTCGATGTCCCGGAGTTTGTCGAAGTAAAAGTCTCGCTCCTTCTCTACCGCCGTCATCGTGGTCAAGAGCTCATCGCGCTCCTGTCGTGCTCAAAACACAGAAAGAAGAAACCAGTACAGCAGCGCGGCATAACGGTGGGTTATGTACCTACCGAGGCCCCTCGAAAGAGGTCAGCAAGGGCTTCCGATTGGCGTATGCGTGATGAACACGGCATCAACGCCAGCAGGAATAAAAACAGCGTACGGCAACACGACAATCAGAGTAGCACCAGGACTCGAGACATACACACACCTGAGTGAGCTCGTCGCACTTCGCCACGAGCTGAGGGTCCGGTGATGGTGCCGGAGCGGACGACCTGCGTGCACATCCGTTCGATTTGATTCGTGCGTGTATGCACACGTACATCGTCGACATGCAACAGAACAGCATCGAGTGAAAAATCCAGTGAAAAACAACACTTTTTCGAGAAAGCGTACAATGTTGAAAGAAGCGTCGACGGCGAAGCTGGAGAAAGGGGGCGAGGGGGGGGGAAGAGAACGATAATTCCGAGACACGGGCCTTCGAAGTTTGTAGCCCTGTACAACAATTAGCGTGATCAAGATTACTTCGTGCAGACCATGAACTAAGGTCTGGCTCAAACTTCACCCAACAGCTAGTCAACGCATGTCGGTTTCGCCGAGGTAAAAAAATATACATAACCCGCACCACTAGCATAAACCTCACGGTGCAGGAGCAGCCCTGGGCTTGCGAGTGGGCGACGCGGGTGCTCTCAGCACAACCCTCAAAGCATGTCTACATACGTACAGACGCGCCCGCACTCAAGAAATTGAGCCCAAAACAAACAAAATGAAGAAATTGAGCACCATTTGAAAGGTCGGTAAAGAACCCCTACACTACCACCTATATAGCGACCATTCGTAGCATGACCCTAGGAATACAGTACGAACCCCAGCCTCGGCCGAACCTAGAGATTCTTAAGTGCGGCCGAGTTCTGTATGTCTTTGCAACCCGCGCCACTAACGCAAACATGACCTGACCTTGCGGGGGCAGCCCTGGACTTAAGGGTGGACGCGGGTGCTCTCGCTGCGGCGGCGCTGGCTGTGCTGCTGCTGCTTGCGGCCCCCCTCGCAGTGCTGGCGGCCGGGCGAGATGCGCGCGACGCCGCCTGTCCCCCAACAGGCCTCCTGCCGTCCACAACGAGAACGAAACAAGAGGCCCCCCAAGGTACATGTAAGCACACACATACACACACGGTATTGGTCATACCTTTTCGGCCTATCCGGCCTTCAATCCGGAGAAAGCCTTTTGGTATCAATGAAAATGATCTCGCCGTGTGCAACAACAGCAACAAGGCTGCAGCAGAGCAGAACAGCAACGTCATCATCATCATCATCATTAGTGATAATAAAGACGACAGCCAACAACAGACAACGAGCACGACAACAACAACGACAATTCGACAATTCGACAGCCACCCTTCTCACCTCCCCCCCCCACCGCCGTACTTCGCTCCTCCTCTACCCTTGCTGCGACGCTCAACGGCATCGTAGCCTTCCATCGCCCCGGTGGTGTCGTGGAAGTTCTTGAACCACTGTTGCATTTGGTGTTTGGTATATATTCCGGGCCAGCGAAAAAAGGAGAGGTCCAAGCGATGCAATGCGTACTCAAGAGCGAGGACTTGAACACGTCCGAGGACGTCTAGTCTTTACCTGGGGGGACACTTGAAACCTGCAGTGGAAGGGCTTCAACGCGGTGCTCCGCTTGTCAGAAAAGTCGAACATGGCGACATGGAACAAGGCAAAAAAAAACACTGCGGCTTCGTTTCTCTCTCTCTCTCTCTCTCTCTCTCTCTCTCTCTCTCTCGAATAAGCCTCGGGTTTTCGCGACCGAAGCCTGTCTGATCCGCTCCTGATCTGTAAAAACTGGAGATAAGCACCACTGAAAATGTGCAGCTCATTTAGATGGGACGGAGAATAAAGCGAAACACTGATAAAACAAAACTAAGCAAGACGAAAGCATGTGTTATATTAACCTGCATGAACTCGAGGTTGTCCATGTACTTCCCCCTCGTCAGCCGCTGAACGTCGATGTGCTTATCGATATTAAGGCGGTCGAACGCCGATTGGAGCACCTGCACAACACACAGCAGTTGCATGAAAAGGCAAGCAGCGGCTGCGTTGGATCCATGCAGCCGGACCTCATCAACAATTAGGTAGGAGTGGACCCAGCAGCTCAGGGCCCAGCAATGCTGCACGTACGGGCACAATTCATGTCCTAAACGCAATGTAAGGCCAAGCTCTGAACCTACAAGACCAAGTTCTTTAGCAGCAGCAGCAGGCCTCTGCTTGTGCATGCCACTTAAGTATCAACGCACCGACCACGCTGCCAGGACAACCCAATCACCGTTTCTATTCCGCGTGCGCCCCTCCCCCCCTGACACGTGGAGAACCGGTTAGGAGGATGGACAGAAAACGTACACCTTCGGCCACGCGGCAGCCAACATATGTATTCAGTGTTTGCGCAACAGAAGAGGGCAAAAACATCACTGTCACAGCAGTTGTACCGCAACCCCCTCCGTACACACCTTGTAATTGTTGATGTACTCTGAGTCATTACGGGCGTCCCAGTTTACCTTAGACATCGGCACCTGTTTGAAGAGGGTTACATTCACGGCGCCGAGCTAACGTTTTGAACGCGTGCTGAAAACACATGCTTCACAAAATACATCGAAAACGCAGCTGTACGCACAGAGTTGAACCAGAGGAGAATATCACCAACAGGACTATGCCATGGAGAATCGTAGAGCATGTACGAGAGCATCTTCGCCTGACTATCTGCCATCGCTGCTAGACCAACACCCACACAACAGCACCAAGTCAAACCACCTCCACCACCAACGACAGCAACAACGGCATCACGTCAGCATGCCCCGTGCACACACCTTGCCGGGGAAGAGGCTGTCGACCAGCTGGCACGCCACCGCCCCCGAGCAGGTTTCTTCCACCTGGCGGGGGGATAGGGAGGAGGGAGCAAGCCAACCAAGAACACAGCAGTGAACAAGAAAAACAAAGAGTCAAGGGAGCTACGACCGAAAGAATCAGCGGCCACATGCACAAGGGAGTGCTTATCGTCGTCTGTGCAAAATGACCAATTTGACGCATTTGACGCTCACCAAAAGCGCAGTACTGTAGTCGATAAGAAAAGCAAATGTCAAGGGAGCAACGACCGTCATCATCTTGAATTGGATCAGCAGCCACATGCATAAGGGAACGATTACCATCGCCTGTGCTTGTACCGGACAACGATGGTGTCGCCACAACCAAAAACAGAGCAGCGAACGAGAAAAAAAACAGCAAGGGAGCAACGACGGCTATCATCTTGACATGAATCAGCAGTCACATACATCTAACCCTTTTAATCATCGTTTGTGCTTGTATGTTCTACGGCAAGCGGGGGCACAGAAGTGCCCGTGGATGCGTCTCCGTCAGCCAAAAATGAGGACACACCGCAACGGGGACGCATCTGTATCGCTGATTGCCCGCGGGATCAAAAACATTTGGGTGGGAAAAGTACAGTAGCTGTTCTTTCCAAGATTCGACCCGCAGTCGCATGTGCTCGACGCACTATTTCCTGAGATGATGGGATGGTCACCGATCCAAGATATTCCCTCAGACTACGGCAGCGCCTCCTTACCAATCGTCCTCTCCTGTTGCAAAATACCACAACAGCATTTACGAACGCGACCCACGCAGGTACCATGTGAGACAACAAGAACGGCGGTGGCGCCGACGAACATCAGTCGGTCCGCCGAGGAGACCAAGGCAAGACGAAGAAGGCAGGCACGTAGGCAGCAGTCTAAGCAGGTTTTCCAAGAATGCAAGCATAGTGAAAAGAGTATAAAATCGGCACAGATAAACTAGGATAAGGGTCTGGGGGTCTCCTTGTTTTTTTCGTAAAATAACCATACGTTTAATGCGTAGGCAGTCCCGGGTAGGTCACTCCACGCGCCCTCTCGCGGGTTCTGCCCCCCCCCCACCCCCGACGCCCGCCCTTCATGCGACTCGCCGAATCCATCACGGCGCTTCGCGCTCGGTGATGTGAAAGCCTGGTCCGGTGAGAACATCCGGCGTGCTCCGTCCCAAGGTTTGTAGGGATGCGAGGCCAACGGTTTAACGGCTAAGGCATGCGATTACATGAGTTCATCCGCCCCCGTGCGCATGAAAGAAGAAACCACGACACCACCGCTAAATCTAAAGAAAAAATGCCACGTAAACGTCACGTGGGCGATGGGCCAGCATAACCTTTTGGTTACCTTGGAGAGGTTGAGGCTGAGGTAGCTGTTCAGCCAATCCAGGATTTCTTTCCGGCCTGAAATTTATTTTCGCACATGCGAGACCGGGCAGAAATAAAAAAAAAAGACAGAGGCCGAGAAAGTTTTGCTGTGAGAGAAGCGTCGAGCCAAACAGGTGCACAAACAAAACTATCCGATAGACAGCGTATAGAAGTGTAGACATATTTTCGGTGGTTTTACTGAGGAGCAGTGGCAGTTACCGTAGGTGACGCAAGGTACCACACACACACCGTGGACCGATTTTCTATACAGAGGGGGTCTCTGTCTAGCGCCGACCTATGCCCAGAAAATTCACCGGCACTATACCGGACCGGCACTATTCAAAGTACTGACGATGACTTGGAAATTTAGTGTGTGCCCGCCGAAAACACCGGCACTATGCCGGGCGCTGGCACAATTTAATCGACACTAAACAGGGACCCCCTCTGTAGCTCTGCCGCAAAAAGCAGGGTAACGGTGCCGGAATGGCAGCCTTGGGGGTAGTCTGGTCGAGAGCTTGCCGAAAACGTGTCAGTTGATTTTGGCACCCTCTTCGACCTGGAGTGACAGGGGTTTCGAATTCGACCCAGTGGGTGCAGTGGTCGATGCGACCGAAGGTAGGGCACTGGCAGCGACGGCCCTGGCTACTTGCCTCCAAGTTGAAAAGCTCACCCGGGCTAAAAGCCGAAAACCGAGAGGAAACGGCAGGTAACAGCGAGGCTACTTGTGCTAAATGAGTGCACAGAATGCTCAGAACATTCGCAAGTGGGTTCCGGTACCATGTTGTTTATCGAGCCTTTTCGTGAGCGGGCGTCATATCTGACACCTGAGCGATATCTGCCGGCACCGGTAGAAAGAAAGTCTTGGTCGGCTGCTGAACCATACCGAAAGCGGCACGACCATGGGGACACAGGGGGGGCGGTCCGACTTGCCAGCGGAAACGCAAGAGCCAATGAGAGGGCTTGGGGGGTGCAGCGGCACAAGTTCGTGGCGACAACGACACTAATGCTATGACCCGAAGAAGCCGCGTTGGTGAGGAGTTTTGAGCGTCTACACTTCAAGTTTGTATTCCGGACATTCCCGCACACTAGGGGGGCTACGTACCATGCCGGTTCCCCCGCCTCCCCGTTCCCCCACGCCAAGGGGACCACGTGGAACGAACGCATTGCAAACATGTTTGATGCCGGGATCCGCACAGCACTCAAAGCAGCTGGCACTCAGTGGCAGTGGAACCGTAAGCACCCTTTCATAAGTAAAAAAACACACACACACAGATCGTGGCCTTCAAAAAGCATCTTTTTGTTTTCAACCGCACTGCGACCGACGTCTTTTCAACCGATTAGCCATGTCGATGCAAACATCAAAGCAAAACAGGGACGGGGCAATCGGTGGCTCACCCACGAAGTAGGCCGGGTCCATCATCCCGATAGAAGTCGACATGGTGCACGCCGAGGGTTCCAATAGGGGTGCTGGGCTCCTGTAATATCGCTGCCGCGCGCTCTCTCTCCAGCACCCTTCGCAGGTTTTTGTAATCAGCAAACATGTTGGATCAAGCGTACAATCGAGGAAGTTAGGTTAGGTTAGGGTTAGGGTTAGGGAACAGGTTCTGCGTCCTCCCTCGCTGTTCATTTCCTCATCAACTTTTCTATCGCGCGAAGGCGGTTCTCTCTCTCTCTCTCTGTGCGCTGCCGTCCCGCCTGAAGGCTTTCCTGGAAGCAACGCGGCCCGCGACAATCGACCGCCACGCGAAGTCGAGGCTATTTGCATTTCCAGAATGAGGCCATCGTCGCATCTTGTTTTCGTGGGGGCGGGCGGGCGGGCACAATGATGGGTGTTCCAGCGCATGGTGAGGGTGTCGCCATGCTACCCCTCGCCGAACTGCGAGAGTCACATCTCTACCTCTACACCTCCACCCGCTGCACCGATACGTACCACTTCACGTTGTAAAGAATTCAACATTCCTTTGAACGGGTAATTTAGTCTTCGTTTTGAAATGTATCCATGTTTTCTGACAAACAAAACCAGAACCCCCAAGATCGCATCTCTGGTGTACATCTTGACCAGTCTCGGTAGAACGGCGCGCCGAGGACATGATGGCTCGTGCACTTCCTCCCCCCCAGCAACAGGTAGACTTCGCCCGTGGATACCTAGCTCACCACGAGAACCGGCGGTTTCTTGAGTGTGTCTCAGCACCGTGAAACCGAACACATCGATGGTCTCCTCTTCCACAAAAATCGGTAATCTACAGAGACATATTTGCTGTATTTCTTGGAATGTTGGCCCGGCTTTCGCCCCTCCCCCAAATCTGGTCAAACAGCCGTAGCATAGGAACATTGGAATACAGCATCCTCTGCCTGCTGCTTGAAGATAAAATTTCATCTTCTTCACTGCAAGACCCAGGCACTTAGGTGTGGACGTTCTTGGGGCAATGAGGCGACCATCCAAGTAACAGCTGCACCGAAGGTGCCACACACGGCAACAGCCTGCTCGTTGGGTATACACACCATACGGAAGCACCTCAGTGGCTATCACTGCTGAACTGGCGGTCAAATGCTGTAGTAGTGTTACCGCTGTGTCGTGGCGGGCTCGGCTTTATAGCAGTCTACATAAGGTACAAATATAGCCCCCAGATTATTTTGCAGGTTCATCAACGATGCCAATGGCAGGCACTGAAAGGAGGCGTACTATTGTACATGAACCTGCAGTGTGGCGGAGTCAAAACACTTGAAGTTAGAGCATGCCGTGTGTCCTCGGTGTGGTGGTGGTCCATCTCCTAGCACGTGTACATGTGACCGGGGACGGCAGAATACTGTTGTCAGATCCCAATACGAACAAAAGCGCTACCAAACACCACGTGCACAGGCAGCGATGGACGTACTACTGCTGAACGTAACAGCATCATGCTGGTACGTGTGGAACCAACAACAACAGCGATCAGTGACGACCGCTGTGATCTCCCGCCCATTCGGGCCGAGGTAGGTGTGAAGAGCAAGTAGTTAAGTGGGTGCTGACTGGCAGGTGCTGTCCACCGAAGCTGTTGCTATTTCTGCTGCTCAAGCAGCAACAGCCGGGAGGCGAACCAAGGGTAACGTCCGAAAGGACACTACAGTAGTCTCCACTAATAGCAAGCACTTCTTGATCGCCCGCGGTCCAGATAGCCCACATGCCTGCCTGCCGCGGATCAACCAACCGTTTGAAAAAGAATTTGACAACATTACCTCACGGAGCTACCTGGGTCTCAGTGCCCCCTGCTCGGTTGCATCGCACCTGCTTTGGAAAAATTCCGTGGGAATGCTCCTTCGAGGGGCGATAGTAGAGGAGGGGTGCTGCGGAGCCTGCTGATGACCAACGTGTGCAGTGCAACGCGGTCCCAGTTCTGCGGCGCTGGCTGCGCTCAATGTGGCGCTTGCCGCGGGGGACGCCAGAATATACCAAGTTGAACAAGCCTACCCCCAGGAGCATTCCCGCATTTCACGGAGCCGCGAACAACCAGCAACGACTATTTACCAAGCACAGTGTTATTTGGTTTAGGAAATTTTTTTTTTTATGCGCCGCTGGCGCGCAGAACTTATACACAAAACACGCCTCCTCCCGAAGCCTTAATCACTGGGCGTCAGTATCCAACTGGCGAGAGGCCTGACGGAGAGGTGGAAAGCTTATCTAGGAGGGGATAATCCTAGGCAAGAGCACCACGGCTGGGTGGATCAGGTACGTGGCTACTGACATTGCCAAGGTTTTCGGCGTAGCCTGTTCTGCAAGGCTAATGGTGAGGACATCGCCGAAGTGACTAGAAGTGACCTTGAAAAACGCGCCGCAGCTAGACAGTCACGGCAGTCTCGCCGCACATCACGCTGTGCTCATGACACATCATGAACGCGCTCCTTGTCCGCCTCTCTGCGAGAAGAAGAGTTCCGCAGGATAAGCATACATACGTCGACGCTTTATTGTGATAGTCGGCAGTGAAAAATGCGGCTGATATGGCCCAGTGCTTTCCACGGTACCTCATTCCACTCATAATAACTGAAATACCTTTCTTTTGGTGGAGGGAA